>JAODUH010050813.1:0-12926 GCA_027564835.1 Typhlichthys subterraneus
ATCTTAACTTTAATATATATTATCTTAACCTTAATGTATAAAATCTTAACTTTAATATATCTTATCTTAACCTTAATGTATAATATCTTAACTTTAATATATCTTATCTTAACCTTAATGTATAAAATCTTAACTTTAATATATCTTATCTTAACCTTAATGTATAATATCTTAACCTTAATATATCTTATCTTAACCTTAATGTATAATATCTTAACCTTAATATATCTTATCTTAACCTTAATATACTGTATCTTTTCCATGATATCTTAACCTGCCTGTGTGTGTGTGTGTGTGTTCGCACGCACCTCTTCCACCAGGAAACGCAGTGTGTGTGTGAGCCTGGAGGCTTCCTGCAGCAGCTCGTTAACTCCTGCAGTCTTCATCTTCCTCTTCCTCCCCACCAGACCCTCAGCTTCCACTATCATGGTCTCCTTCACACACACACACACACACACACACATATATGCTCTATGTGTGTATATAAATGTGTGTGTGTGTGTGTATATGTGTTCGGTTCCAAATAGCTGACCAACGGATAAATAATGCCTGATACAGATATGCATTAAATGTGGTGTGTCTGTCTGTCTGTCTGTCTGTCTGTCTGTCTGTGTGTGTGTGTGTGTGTGTGTGTGTGTGTGCGTGCGTGCGTGCGTGCGTGCGTGTGTGAGAGCATGTACCAGCTCCTGTTTACATGTGAGGAGACGTTTGGCATCCAGCTGGGTCAGGTAAATTATCTTCAGCTCCTCCTTCAACTTGATATCTACTGTGGCTATGAAACTCCTCCACACAAACACACACACACACACACACACAAGTAACAAAAGCACATTTATACAGCGTGACAGATCTCTGCACTCTGATTGGTCAGTTAGACTACCTGGCGTCCATACAGAACTCCTCGAGGACTGTTGTCAACAGAGGCGCCGCCCCCGGGTCTAACTTCCTGTCCATCTCCGCGACCTTGGCCAGACCCTCCTCCTGGAACATAGAGCTTCAAGCTAACTAGCAACACAACAGCGAACTAGCAACTCAACAGTTCACCCAGCTAATCTGCAACACACACACACAGTGTAGCACACTATGATAAGACGTTGGTACTGTCTAACATCTACCAGCCATGTTGTGATGTTCTCCAGCATGTTGGACGTGTGGAGACGGTAGGTGTTGTCCTCCCACTGGCTCAAAACGTTAACGCACGGCTTCTGGTTCTGGAGAGGCAGGTACATGTAGAACCTGCACATGCGCACATCAGACATTTTTAAGTACTGCCCCCTGCTGGTGCTAGCTAATTGCATGTTGTATGTAGAGTATGTAAAGGTTCATGAACATGTGAATAAATGCTCTAAGCGATGTTTATGTTTATAGGGGGAGGGGCAGAGGACAGTGTAAGGCCATGAAAGCTCTGTGTGCGCGTGACTTGACCTTTTGCCCCCAACCGCGACCCCTGACCTGTTCCCCCCCCCCACCCCAACATGACCCCTGACCTGTTGCCCTCCACCAGGACTGGCTTCTCCGGGGGAGTGCAGGAGGGCCAGCCCTTCTCCTCTGTCCTCCGGGCCAGCAGCGGGGAGGTGACGGAGGAGGGGGAGGGGTCGGAGGGGAAACCACTGGAGCCTCCGGACTGGCTTGGAGACTCCAGCACGTTGCCATAGTTACCTAGGAGGAGATGGTGTACTGGTCACGTAGTGAGACAGGTTAATGAGTGGTGAGACAGGTTAAGGAGTGGTGAGACAGGTTAATGAGTGGTGAGACAGGTTAATGAAGGGAGGGACTCACCCACAGAGAACTCAAAGCTGACTGGTTTATCTCCGATCTTCCTGTCAATCATGGAGGCTTCAAACACTGTGCCAAACAGGAGGAAGCTGTCCTTCTCCGCTCCTTTCTGTAGAAAACCTGCAGTTGTCTGTCTGTCTGTCTGTCTGTCTGTCTGTCTATGGTGCACTAGTATTATTATTTTCCATTATGTGGTGCCGCTGACTATTAGCATTATAAACAAGCACTGTGATTTAAAGGTACACTAGGTAACTGTTAGCGTTATATAAAACCAGCACTGTGATTTAAAGGTACACTAGGTAACTGTTAGTGTTATATAAAATGTGCTCACCTGATGCGGGGCATCGACAGGTGTGACTTCAGCCCCCGGAGCCTTTCCTTTCTCCTCCTCGGCCCCTCCCCCTGTGGCCACACCCCCTGCAGGAGCCTTCTTCGTGTCCTTCGCAGCTTTGGCCGGCCGGGAGACTTTGGACTCCAAGCCACTCCCTCCTGAGAGGAACTCCACCGCCAACTCCATATAGACACGCCCCCTGGGCCATTCATTAACAAATTAGCAAACACATAATTAACCAATGAACCAGACAGACACACAGACAGACAGACAGACAGACATCTAATCACCTGTAAGAGACACCCTCTCCAATGCCCTCGTTAAGTTCTGGGTTGTCATCGACCAATGAGAAATTCCGGGCAGAGCCATAGAGGTTGACCCAGGCTGGACCAAAGGTTGGCAAGAAACCTGGAGAGCGAAAGATTATTGTTATTATTATTATTATTATTATTATATAATATTACTAGTACTGTCGTCTCCATCGGCACCTCTGTCTCCATCCTGTTCATTGGAGATGCGTCTCAGGTCGAGGTAGTGTGTTCCTATGGCAACATCATTCATGCTTCCCTCGTCCCACACCTGAAACAGTGTATTGATAAAACAATAACAAGTACATTAAGTATAACCTACATTCTTATATATTGTGTAACAGTGATGTTGTAGGCTATTTGATGGTAGAAGGATGTTTATTCCTAATCAAGATATTGTTATGAGATGTAGATTTGACAAGAAACTAGTAAAGATAAATGTGAAAAAGATACGTAATCAATCAATGATCTAGTGATAAAAGAGATAATGGACCTGAATCTGCATCCTTAGACAGAGAGGAGGGAACATTTCAATAAAGACGATCTGCTCATTCCACACAGGGTCTGCTGTGGCCTTCTGAGTGGATGTGCGGCCCTGAGGACAAGAAAAGACAGAAGACAGGATAAGCATCAACCAACCGCAAGGTACCGAATATTAGCA
Organism: Typhlichthys subterraneus; assembly: GCA_027564835.1. NCBI lineage: Eukaryota > Metazoa > Chordata > Actinopteri > Percopsiformes > Amblyopsidae > Typhlichthys > Typhlichthys subterraneus. The sequence continues at coordinate 3,077 of JAODUH010050813.1, forward strand.
TATTAGCATAACATTAGTGCGTTAGCATAACATTAGCAGGTTAGCATAACATAGTGGGTTAGCATAACATTAGTGCGTCAAGAAAACATTAGCACGTTATAATGCTTGGCGTTAGCTTGAAGACGAGCTAAATAACTTGTGTAGAATGAAATGGTGGCACGTCTCGTCAGAAGACACGGCTGTACTCTGGTTTGGAAGATGGCATAAATTATGGCATTTAGCAGACGCTTTTGTCCGCTAAAGGTTACATTGAGTACAACTACAAGTGTTCCAAAGAGCAGGTAGGGGTCAGGTATCTTGCTCAAGGGTGCTCACAGGTAGGCCAACTCTGGGGCTCAACTCCACAACCTTCCAGCTGGGACTCGAACAACAATACCCCCCCGACGTAAACACACCTGATGTAGAACAAACCTGTCCTGCCTCCTGCCCCAAGCACACATGGACACACATGAAACCCACCGTCTGTCTGAAGAAGCGGACCACCACGTAGGGGTCAATGAGGGCTGTGGCATCCCCCACGAAGGCCTTGGTGACGTTGGCCATGATGCTGGAGTTGTTCCTGGGAAGGCCCTCTGCACAGTACACCTTCACGCAGAACCGGGCCCAGGGTCTCTCCGAGGGGAAGCCCGGAGGCAGGAGCAGGTTCCTGGGTGAAGATCACCAGATGACATGGAGCTGGCCCTTAGCCTTCATCACAACATCATCATTATCCTCCTCCTCTCCTATCTTAGCCTACATCACATCATCATCATCATCTCCTATCAGCTGTCTGACTGCATTATACTGTCTGCTGCCAATAGCTGGGTTTACATGGACACTTTTTTGACTTTCCGAATAGAATCTATCTGATTGACTGTTTTGGGTTACCTGTTTACATGGGATGTCACCTTATCGGGTCTGGTGCTTACATGGGATGTCACCTTATCGGGTCTGGTGTTTACATGGGATGTCACCTAATCTGGTCTGGTGCTTACATGGGATGTCACCTTATCGGGTCTGGTGTTTACATGCGCTGTTGCAACTTATCAGACTTGATGTTAAACATGCAGACATTATCTAGCTCATAATGGTCACACTGGCTAGCTACTAGTTATAGGTACGTATGAGAGTGAGGCATCACCGGATGAAGTCACCGTACAAATTCCATTCGGTACAGATACCGTATGGTAAATGTAAGACAAGGCATGCGTATTAGAACGCAACCAGGAAGTAATTAAGTTTAACCGTTTATATGGTAGAATTCAATTAATTCAATCTGGTCATGGAACGGGTTAAAATAAACTAAACTTCTCTGCTTCCGAATGAAATTTCGATCAGGTTGGCCGTTTCTCTTCCAATCGTGGTGTTCATATGGAGAATTTTCTTTCAGGTTGGGCTTTTATCTTGATTCCAATCAGAATAATATGGTCCATGTAACCCCAGCTAATGATTATTAGCTTGTTTATTATGCTGACTGTATCCTGCCATGAAAGAGGCTGTAGATACTGGGTTCTGTCATTAGAGGGCAGTGTTATAGTTTGACCTGTCACTAAAGAGGGTGGGGCTACTGTGACCTGTCACTCAAGGGCGGGGCGTGTTACTTTTCAATCTTCTCTTCGGCATCGGGGACCTTCTGGCCTGGTGCGGCGGCCTCGCCCTTCCCGGAAACACTGATGTCACACTTCACATAACCTTTGACCCCCGTGTTGAGGTCGCTAGGGTCAGAAAGGACCGCCCACTTATTCAGGAAATGGTGACCTGAGTGGAAAAGAAGAAGTTGATCACGACCCCTTTAAAATTACAATAATAATATATAATATTGTATTATTGTATACATTTTTTATTTGTTGTTTGCTTATGATGATGATTATTGACCCATACTTTGGATATAAATTAGCAAAATTCTGTAAATGTAAGTAAAAATATGTTTTTTATAGTAATTGGAAACCAATAATGGTTGAATTAACTGATATTTTAAGTTCTTTGCTAACAATGAATTGCAAACATAGCTTTAAACAAACACAGTGGTGTGTTATACCTGGTTGTTTATATACTGTGCCTGTATCCAATTTAAAGAAGCCCACGCACACACTCCTCAACATCTTAGAGTGAACTACCTAAGAGAGAGAGCAAGAGAGAGAGCGAGAAAGAGGGAGAGGGGAGAGAGAGAGAGGGAGAGAGAGAGAGAGTGGGAGAGACAGAGGGGCAGAGAGATACAGAGAGAGGGAGAAGGAGAGAGAGATCACAATCTACACATACCTAGGGATAAACTAACTGAAGGAATTGAGAGAGAAAACGAGAAGAGCCTTCTACGCCATAAAAATAATATATAGAAATAAATAAATAATTGTATTTAAATTCCTAATAGGATTAGACTAAAAACATTTAAATTTATAATTGAATGGGAGCAACGTGTAGGGTCATCGAAATAAATCAGGGAAATCAAGGGAATAGCAAAACGCTGCATGTGAACATGTCAACACCTGCTACAGAGAAAAGAAACCCTAACCCTGAACCTATAACTAGAACTAGGCCAGTACTTCCTAATTCATGTCCAGAAACGGGCCAACCAAAATTAGTTACCACATCACATTCCAGCACAAGGCCCTCACATGCCAGGAGAAGAATAAGAAGTGTCCTCTCAGTCAGATGGTCCAGGAACGCAGAACACACATACCCAACAAAGACAACAAAGCCTTGCCAAAATACCCAAAGAAACTGAAAGAAATTATATTGACCATTGAAAAGACCAAGCAAATATAAAAAACAAACTCAGAAGCTCTCTATTTTATTTATAAAGCCCTTACTTACATACAGTCTGAAAAGGCTGTACATTTTTACATGGAAACCCTGATTGGTCCCCAGCATGGTGGCTTTGGAACCATGTGAACAGGGTCTCCAGACTATCATCTCAGTGAAGTAGCTGGGGGTGGAGCCAGACTACAAAATACCACCACCATAGAAATCAATACTTCTGCCAGTTGAAAACTGGCAGAAGTATTGATTAATAGCCCCAAAAGATTTAGAATGGTTCCCCAAGACCTAGTATTCCTAGGAGAGGTCAGCGAGCGCTGTGTGTTAGCATGTTGCGTGACAGCTAGCTGTTACAACATGAGGCGCGGGTCTATTGCTAAAGAACTGTATTCATACTGTATGCTTACTGAATGTGTTTTTATTTATTTTTATTGTTATATATATTTTGTTGTTGATTATTTGGCATGCCAATGAAGCACTTATTGAACTGAACTGAACTTAGATACAGAGTGAGAGAGAGAGAGAGAGAGAGAGAGAGAGAGAGAGAGAGAGAAATATTTACTGTATTTAGTATTCCTGAAAGTCAATATTTGACTTGGCTCAATTACAACTGCTCTCTCAGAACTGATGACACATGACCAGTGGAGCCAAGTATCATTTACAGTATTCAGAAACCGAATTTAAGGAAGTGGTAAATTAGAGATTGTAAAGAAGAGAGGGAATCTTGGGACAAATGCAGTTATTACGCTCGTCTTTCCACTGGTCACCAGAGAGGGCGATAAAGCATAAACTGCTAGAATTGATACCTCATGAAGTAAATACAGTATGTAAATGAGAAATTGACCTTTTTGGCGCCAGACAATCACCAGAGAGCAGACATCTTTATGAACTCACCGAGATCTTGATGACTTTGTCGAAGAAGACCTCTTGATGAGCGAAGAACTCAAACACAAAGTACTGTTGAAAGCAGAGACAGGATGCATTTATTTCTCAATAGCTGCCCAGATCACAACCCCCGGACCCCAGCCAAGTCCAACTATTATTTTCAGTCATGCCTCAGCGTGAAGCCTTTAGCCAGAGTGACTGACAGTGAGCACAGTTAGTGTTACAGAGCAGGACGGGGTCAGACATCTCACCTAAAGATGCCATTGCTAAATTAGCCTTGCACGCTACAGCTTGACTGCATGTATCAGTCTAGAACCTGTCAAGTTGTGTTTGTTAAGTTTAAAGTTTCTCCTTATGATTGGACCTACCTTTATCTCACCCAATCATAACCAGAACGTATCGGTACAACATACACTGTTGTTGTCATCATCTTGGGCGTGCTGGCTGCTGATTGGCCTATTTTGCTCTACACGGTTGACAAGCATTATTGCATCGGAGGGCTCAAGACCGACCCTCACAGCAAAATTAAATTGGACCTGGTGAGATCAGGGTGGTCTCACGAGGCTAGCTTACAGGCAGACTGGGCTCGAACCCACCTCGTTGTAGAAGGGTGCGTTGGTCCCTTCCTTAACGGAGGTCTGTTTCTTCTCATCTCCAATCTCGATGAGAACACTGGGGTCGATGTTGTCGCCCACTAGCTGACGAGCCTCAGTGATGTTGATGGACACCTGCCAGGCCCACAAGAGACACACTGGAGATCTGGTCCTACACACACTAAGCCGGTCTGCAGATATCTGTAACCTCTCATGCTCATGGACAAGTCTAGAGTAATGTGTGTGTGTGTGTGTGTGTGTGTGTGTGTGTGTGTTACCTGGAAGTTCTGAGGTTTGATCTCGACATCCTGAATACATGTTTTCAGTTTGGACCTAAGGATATTATATTACATATAATCATGTTATCATAGTGTTATTAATAGTGTTCCCCTGCCACATTCTCCCATTGACATAGTCATTACCACGTTATTACCATGTTATTACCACATTAGTGCCATGTTATTGCATAATTATTACTGTGTTATTACCACATTAGTGCCATGTTATTGCATAATTATTACTGTGTTATTACCACATTAGTGCCATGTTATTGCATAATTATTACTGTGTTAGTGATGCGCTACCTCCTGCTTGGTGTCACGGTTCTGGTCCTCTTGACTGGGGGCGATGCAGGTTCCTCCACTGGCACTCCACTCAACTCAGACCTACCACTGTCTTCTACCTTGCCATCTACCGTGCACATAATGCACCCTTTTCTTAGAGATGCTACAGTTTTTCCTCGCAGCACATTGCATGTGTGTGTGTGTGTGTGTGTGTGTGTGTGTGTGTGTGTGTGTGTTACCCAGAGCTCCTTTGTTCATCAGGACCAGATCAGCATCCTTTTTCTTCTTCTTTACCTTCAGACCAAACATGCCTATGGCCTTCCTGCCCACCACAGAAGAAGAGAGATGTCTGACATCACCAGACACACTTACAGTACCTCAAAGCTCCCATCCATCCCCCTGACTCTGACCATGTTAACGCATGTAAACCCAGGTATGTAAACATAGGCATGTAAAGCTTGGCATGTAATCCCAGGTATGTAAACATAGGCATGTAAAGCTTGGTATGTACCAGGCATGTAAAGCTTGGTATGTAAAGCTTGGTATGTAACGGGTAACAGTAGCACAGTGGTAGAGCAGGGCGACAGGTGATCCATACGTCGTGGTTCAAACCTAGCTAACCCCTCACCAAGTGTCGAGGTGTCCTTGAGCAAGACATCTAACCCTGACTGCCCCCGGTGGTCAGGTGTCTCCTTGCACGGCTGACACCACCATCGGTGTGTGAATGTGTGTGTGAATGTGAGGCTGTACTGTACAGCGCTCTGAGTGGACAGAAGGTTGGACAGGCGTCATATAAATGCAGCTCATATGTAAACCTAAGAATGTATGAGTCATTGTCAGCTGTCACAAAGAACCACCATTCAGATATAGGCTATAACAACAACATTTTACAATCAATAGTAATGTTAATATATTAATATATGGATTTAAATAAAACTCAATTATAAATATAATGAATTAACAAATTAAATACGTATTTGGATATCTTTAAGAACCACAGAGCTAACATAACCCAACATCTGAATCATACCATAACATCCAAACTATGACAACACCAATATGTCAGCATAAGAACATTCACGGGAATATAAAACAACTAGAATGCAAACAGACACATCAACACAGACAGCATATTTCATCCATTAGCGCTGTCTGTCTTTCTGTCTAGAGCTGTCTGTCTAGAGCAGTCTGTGTCTCAAGGCTACCTTGCGTCATTAGGGTCCATTGTCCTTCTCTGCCCGTTTCTTCAGCAAGCTGCCAGACCCTCTCACAGCCAGACACTGAACACTGCACCTGCTCTCTGTTCTCCTGGGAAAACAACTCTCCCATCTCCTGACACTGTTTGCTCTGCTACAGACACCCTGTTGTCTTAGCTTGTGGTTTTCACAGGAGAACCTCCCTTCCCGCTGAAGAAACACCTGCTTAACAAACCTGTCCATGTTTAAAAAACGCCCTGGTGCCAGCGCTGACAGGAGAGACTGCTATAAGGTCCCTGGGAGTCTCCGGTTGGCCTACCTCAGTGGTGGGTTCATTCCCCCGCCGTCTCTGCCGTGCCTCGCTGCAGGGTTCCAGAGAGAGTGTGTGTGTGTGTGTGTGTCCGCAGGGTGGACTGTTTGTTCAGTGGAAGCCTCGGCAGGGAGCAGATGGCTTTATGGCCCACATGACCACATACAGCCCTGGCTATGGGCAGGTCTGCTGCTGTGGGAGGTCTCTTTGTAACAGGCGTCAAGGGTCTGGAGGTCCACGCCTGGCACAGGCCCACCTTCCCCCTGCGCCTAGGGAGTTATGCTGCTTTTAGATGACGTACCTTTTGAGGTGGGGGTCTGAACACAGCAGGGAAAATGGCAATGTGAGTCAGAGTGGGTCGTTAAGGGTGGGATGATCGGTGTCTACTTTCATTGACAAAACATGTGAATAGGAAGCAGGAAGTTGAAAGGCCCAGCTCTTGTGTTGTCACGGTAATAACGTTCCAGTCCATCCTTGTGTCAATGAGCAGCCGTCCTGCTGTTTACCGATGTCAGTCTGCGGAGAGTATCATGAACAGGATGCAGGAGGCCTTATGGAACACGCCTCCGGTAAACAGCAGGCCAGAACAAGCTGCCAGTCACGTTATATGCATCTTGCTCACCTCATCAGCATGTCCCAAGCTAGCTCTTAGCTTTACCACTGAGACACACACTGTACTACTCTGCCAACGCTGCTCAAACCTTAAAGACGGAGTTAGGGATTCTGGAGAAAGACGGTTGATATTTGAACTCTAACAAATAAGCAAATATTCACTGGAATTGACGAAAAATGTATTAGCTTACAATCGCTGACCACCTTTTGAAGGAGTCATTCGGTATACAGTATTGAAGCTTTTAACATACCTTTATTTAAAAGGTCCTACACACATCATTTAAACATTGATATGCTGTAGCAGCAAACATAGTGTCTATGTAAACATATGGGATTAGAGTAATAGAGGACGACATATGTGTCCTCTGTTCTTTGTTTACATAACCAGTCTGGTCAAACATTCTCATGACTGTTGACAGGGACCTATTTTTGAATATTAATGCTATTCATCAGGTGATGTTGCATTAAACAATAACATGTTTGACAAAATTACAATGATTTCATTTAAAATGAGAAATGTCAAAAATTTGTCTCTATTTTTAAAAATGTGCATAGCAACATATTTTTGGGAAAAAACAAAAAATAATATCTTTTAGGTTTTATCAACAAGCAACTCACTCATAATTTAACATAATGTTAAACATTTGACAGAATTTCAAATAACGCAATAAATGTCTCTAATCACTGTCTTCTACAGGCTCTACTGGTGGCTGCCCAGTAAACCTACAGTCTTCTACTGGTGTACAGCAGAAGGGGATTTATCTTCATTGATGCAATGTCTCACTGCCTTGCTCAAGTGCCTAGGACCCATCCAGTCTTCTATAGGGGAGGTCTCCACCCCTGCTGCACCATCCAGCTGACCTTTCCTAAACATCTGGAACAAGAAAACCTTCATGAGAGCTTCTAGAGGTTAAAACAACTTAAACTGCTGACGACTAGAGGGAACCCTGAAATTATTCCGGGACAGATAGTTTAAAAAAGTGATCTCTGACAGATTAAAAGGCTTAACGTGTCTGCTAGGCCAATAGGAAGACAGACATTCAGAGATCTAAACAAACACAGAGACAGACAAACACCTTGTATAGACATAATCAAACATTAAACAAGACCATTGTCACAATGCACACTTTTAGTGTGCAGATTAGGCAACATTGAAACTGTGCAGCAGTTTCATCTTCTCACACAATGGTCCAGAAGAGGAGAGATTCCGTGTGGAGCCAAGAAGAGCCTCTATAGCCATTAACCTCACTGGCCACCTCTCAAACTCCTGTATCTGATCACTTAACCCCTCAAACTATCTGGTCACTTAACCTCTCAAACTCCTGTATCTGGTAACTTAACAACCTCTCAAACTAGGCTAAATTACCTTATTGTAAGTGTAAACCACCACCTTCAATGCTATCAGTCAAGGTCTACTAGGTGCCACATCCAGTTATTAACGCTGCTGAAGGGGTCACACCTGCGTGGGCGGGGACTTACCAAGGGGGCGGGGCCTGACACAGCTGGTAGGGGCTGTGGAGGCTCCCCTCTTTAGTTGAGGTGAATGTCTCCTCCACCAGTGCAGGAGGAGGTGCTGGTTGACTCCAGGGGGTTTAGCGGGAGTAGGTGTGGTAGCGGAGGCAGGTGGAGGTGGGAGGCGAAAGGGAGAGGAGGAGGAGGGGGGAGTCAGGAGCAGAGAGCGTCGATGCCAGCAGGCGACAGCACCAGCGCCTGGAGGAGGTCAGAGAGGGAGACGATGCCCCTGACCACATCTTCATCGTCCACCAGAACTAGCCTGTGGACCTGAGACACGCACACACACACACACATATAGAGAAAGTATGTATAATAACATGAATGCACGGACAATCACGACCCCCCCCATCCCACCACAGAGACAGCGTGCGGTAGTTGCCCAGGCAACACAGGCGGTACCTGGGCCTGGGCGATGCGCTCCACGACCGTCTCCAGCGTCTCGTGGGGGTAGCACTTGAGCACGCCCTCCACACAGCACCCCCTGCTGGCCAGAGCCTGGTGCACTGTCATGTCCAGGTGGTTGTAGCTCTGCTGCGCCGCCAGGTTCTAGCAGGGGTCAGAGGTCACGGGGTCAGGAGGTGGAACAGGGCTGTGTCTGAAGCGGCAGCCCACCGGCCATTACATGTGCAGTTGAGTTCCCCACATACTCACTGTGTTACTACCCACAATGCAACAGTTACCACTCTTTCACACTGTCCGCTCACTACAGCTACAAAGAGACTATTCTCAGCCTCTTCCGTTCATCAGCACTATATCATAGGCAGCACTGTGCTGAACGTCTGATGCAAAGACCCTTGTAAGCTCCACGCTTTCTCTCCGACTTTCGGGAAGTAATACTGTCGATATAAATTTGGCTGTTAGCATTGTCACTCACAAGTATGTCTCTGTAACGATAGTGCAGTGCTTTATTTACTCATTTAAAATGTTCAATGTATTTTAATCAGTAATCGTAGCCTACTAATTTGACAGATTTACAAGACCTGTAAAACAGCCATTCTAAGTTTTATGTCCGACTTGGTCATTGAGTTGTCAATCAAAATACCTCGTATGTCAAGTAGGCCGGTACTGATGCAGTTAGCTCGCGATGTGTCCCAGACTTTACGTAAGGAAAGCCTGACTCTGCGAGACTACAAAGAGACAAGCTACCATTCATTTTGAACAGAGTCAGCTGCAGTGTGCGACATCTCCCAGCAACAGCTGAGAGTTGGCGGATGTTAATGCTAACTATCAGCAAGGGCCCACTGACGGAGTCAATAGCAAGGTAGAAGTATTATCCATCCATCCAGGATAGTATATCATATAGTACGTACAGGTTAGTATATCATATAGTATGTACAGGTTAGTATATAATATAGTATGTACAGGGTAATATATCATATAGTATGTACAGGTTAGTATATCATATAGTATGTACAGGGTAATATATCATATAGTATGTACAGG
>JAODUH010050824.1:0-19002 GCA_027564835.1 Typhlichthys subterraneus
CAAATGACAATAGCGGAACTTTTTACTCAGCCGGTAAAGTCTTGATAAGATGGAAACTATTGCTGGAAAGGTCAAAGTCATATCTTAAGGTACCGTATTGTTTTTTGTGAATGTATTACTCTCTGATAATCCCCCTGGACCGCAAATTAGCCTGCTGCTTTTGCTTTTCGACGTGTGGAGGAAGAGCACTTCCATGGTACCGTACGCGTGCACGTATGATTTCCGGTACCTACGATACTGTACAAAAACTAGTACCGTCACATTTTCTTAATTTTGGCATCGACTTGGTACCGAAGTATCGGTTCTGGTGACATCCCTAGTGTAAGGTATAGTAAGTCATGCTTGCAAAATTTAGACTCAAATCAAAACAAAAACACCCCTCCCTTCAATAGGGTGCTCCCTCAGAAGCTCCGCCCCACACATTGGAAACACATTGCGAAGGCAGGGATATTGTTGCCGTGTGCGGTCTGCACCACTTTGTTCGTGTTCCTATTTACGGAGCGAGGGCTGCGATTTCTTTTAATCATTTGTCAGCACGCACAGAGAGCGGTGCATTAGCAGACCACTAGGAGATACTTGGTGTATTCGCTTACAATCGCTTACTATACCTTTAAGGCCCCTCTTTCCTACTGTTCATGTCCCCCCTCTTCCCAGCTCAACTCCCTGGGAGTGAGGGAACGTCTGTCACGTCTGCTGACCCCAGAGCCCAGTGACCTGCTTCTGGAGCAGGCGGAGGCCCTCCGCGTCACCACTGAGGCCTACAGACTGTGGGCGGTAGCTGCCAGCTATGGGCAGGCCTGCAACACATACATGTAATTTGAACGCATTGAAACACTGTTGTTCCTATCTATGTACACACGGTGTATTGCAAAAGAGCATTTGTGTGTATGCGTTTAACAGATGCGCAGATTTAGGTAGGTAGCATCGAACAACCTTAGAGAAGTCTTAGAGATTATCAAAAGTGTAGAACATCAGAAGCATACTTCATTATATATATAATATATATATATATATATATAATGGGAAAGCTGTGTCGGCTAAATATCTCTACAGACAAGGTTACATTAAATTATCTTTATGAGCTGAGTGTGTGTTGTATGGTGTCAACCCTAACCCTAAATACTGATGTTTTTGTGAATTTGCATTACAAAACCAAATCTTATATTTGCTTTAATTTGGTAAATATATTTAGCTGTGTTTGCATCACCAATTTGTTAAAGTTTCAGCAAAAATTCTCACTAAATAAGGAAAAACGTCTAAGTATCTACTCCTCAAGGTTAATATTGTCTTCTCTGGACCTTGTGTATTCCCAGAGACCTGTATCCCATTTTGGTGAAGGCTTTGCAGTGTTCCCAGCAAGCATTGTCCCCCTCAGACCCCCATTTGCCCCTCCGACTCCAGAGGAAGCTGGCCCTGCTGTCGCTCCTCACCCAGGTCACACATACCGCCGGCTGCCACCAGGAGCTCCACGCTGGCCTGGTCAGGTATCACTGTATTTACAATGCTTAACATAGGTTGTTTTTTTTTTTTTGTTTAACATTTATTTAAGGTTTTTGACAAAGATGCTGGAATAATAACAAGATAGAGCATTTGAATGGAAGCGAAATTTGATCAGTTACGGCCTTTTAAAAATGTATTGTGTTAGTTGAAACCTCTCTGTTCACGCCAGTCTCTCTGCTTCATGAGTTAAAAACATTCCTTTATTTGCAAGACGATGTGCCCTCTTGAGGGAAGGGAACACAAAAATAAACAAACAAATGACTAAGGGCCAGGCTACATCGACCATGTAGCGCTTGCGGAGCGTATGCTGCAACTCTACGCTTCCATATTAATCAATGGAACCGGCTACGCGTGAGAGCAGTGCGTAAGTGGAGCGTTTACGATGCAGAGAAGCATAACGAAAAAAATGTACTCATATATTTTTTTACGTGAGGTGGACACGGGAGTTTTACATAGAAGTGGCTCATAAACTGTCAATGTTTATTTTGATACCAAGCTGCCGCTAAACAGGAAATGACTCGCCATGCGGTGCGCTGCAGTTGTGGCCAGTATAAAGATGAATTATGCTCCCCAGACGCTACGCATTCTGTGTAGCCTGGCCCAGAGCCATGGAAAGAGAGAGTTATGCCAAGAAGTTTGAAATTGTCAACGGTCACATGGTTCATGGAGTGGCAGAATAGTTCACGGAAGTGCTTGGTGGGAAATTAGAATATATATATGCTTATATATAACTTCATTTGTTGGTAATTAGTAGTCAATAAATGCACCAATTTACATTTAAATAAAAGAGTATAATAGGGTACTTTTAGTATTTAGGCTGACTTCCGGGAACTATTTTGAGGCACCACGATCTGCTATTTCTGTGAAAAATAAATCAGTCCATTTAAGTTAACGGAGATGACGTGACTCTCTCTCTACATGGCTCTGGCCTGGCCATAAGACACAATCCCTGAACAGGCTGATTGAAGCCAGTGACAATCAGATATAACGATGGCCTCCTGATGTTCTCCAGTTCTGATGGATCCGAGTGCCCCCCTCCGCCTCCGGTGTCATGGGGTCATGTGACAGGGCTGCAGGCACCCCTGCTGGGCCAGCTGAGAGGCTTCGTGAAGAGCCTTGACCAGCCGGCCCAGAGAGAAAGCAGCCTGGTTCTGATCCCAGCGTATCTGGTCTATCTAGCGGCTTACTACCTGCAGCTCAGTAATCAGGTATCTTCTGTTAACATTGAAACTTTATTAAGCTGCGATGCTTTAAAGATCGTGCTGTCATCATCGTTTGTGTAATCACTTAGATTCTCTGGAAAGCGCTGTCATCGTTGAAATGAGTCCATACCCATGTCCTTTTAATCAAATCTTTTCTCTGGAAAAATATGAATGTGTAAAACAAGCCAGCCAGATTTCCTCCCATGTGTGACATCATTTCTGGACCAATAGTCTCTGACTGGCCTTGCCACTGCGAGTCGAGTCAGACAATTAAATGATTTAAAGAAATGTGCAGTACCATCTGAATGGAATGTTATGGGGCCTTTGTATAGTTGAATATGTTAATGTTAATAGTAATAAGAATACATTTTATCTGGAACACGCTTTAAAATAAAAGATATCCAAGAGTGCCAATTATGTTGCATGAAATGTGTGTAATATTGTTTACACTGATAACACCCCCCTCCCCTCCCCCCAATCCACATATCTCCAGAACTGTTTCAAGCCAGTAGAGACACTGCAGGAGTTCGAGGTGCTGACGTCGGAAGTTCTACTTCCTCTGCTGGCCCACAAGGCTGTGCAGGACCTTATAGCAAACCTGAAGTGAGTCTGTTTCACTGTCCAGGTCCATGTAGCTGTTGCTGTTATGTTGTAGCTGTAGCTGTTGTTGTTGTTGTTGTGTCTCATTGTATTGAGCCGTCATTTCTACCAATTGACTTTGTTGTTACGTTATTTCTTTAATTGCCAGGTCCTGCTCGGTGGTGAGTAACCTCCAGTCTAGTTACCCAGGTCCCGAGGCGACTCCCAGCCTCCCTGGTCTGGCCTGCACTGGATGGAGGCACCGTCCTGGGATAGCCGCCCCCTCCTCCCCCTTTGCTCTTCTTTCATCCCTGGGTCTCCTCCTGGACACTCTGCTGGACATCCACAAAGGCCTCCGTCACAAGGTACCCAGTGAACAGAAGCTTCTTTTGGCTGGACAGTTTATACGACGGGTTCGTTCAATATTTATTAGTCACTTTCTCATTCCCAGTTCAAGGATCTCCTCCTCTCGGAGCATGTGATTGGCTACCTACGTGTTTGCGCCCAGGCCACGCCCACTTTGTCTCACACGGCTGCCTGGGTCCTCCGGCATGAGCACAACTTGCTCTACCTGCTGCTAAAGATGGCACGCAGACTGGTACGACCCATGCCAAATCACCAGGTGTCCTCTAACCACTTATTATACACTATTATGTACAGTGACTTAGGGCTGGGTGATATATCGACATTTTTTCAAAAGAGATCTAAGATTAGACAATATCGTTTTTACCGATATAGTTATATTATGCGTTTATTCATTACTTTTTCGATTTGTCCGTCTCTCCCTCCATGCCTGCACTTGGCCTGAGGGGTGGAGTCAGGAGCGAGTGACCACCAGAGAAAGCTCACATATGTCAATTAATGTCGCAAAAAATTAAAAATGTCACATTTCCGTTGGGTTTCCTGTTTTTTCTCTATGCCTGAAGATTTAGCCCACTTTATAGAAAATACCGATATATATTGTGTACCGGTATTCAACCTAAATATATCGGGATATTATTTATGGTCCGTATCGCCTAGCCCTACAGTGACTTGTGCTGCCGGTAGGTTGGTAGGTAGCTTTTATTTAGTATTGATGATAAGTGTAACTGTAATACCACTACTGACACGCTAATGCTAAAGTAATATAATATAAAATGTTAAACTAAAGTAAAAAAATAAAAATAAAAAGTCTCTTCCATCCTCATTGCCATTGAAACTGGTCATTTCCCAGGTTCCCTTTGAACCAGAGGTGGCCAAGCACACATCACTCTACCACCAGGTGGCACTGGTGCTGCTGCCGTGGCTGTTGCCAGGCAGCGAATACTTGGCCCATGATCTTCTGTCTGCCATCGTCTTCAACAAGGACTTCATATCGTGAGTCTGATTTGAACTTTTTGGCAGTGTTACATTGTAAGAGGCTGCTACTACAGTATATGAGATATCAAGAGTGTTATTATATGAGCTGTCACTGTATCGTGATGGCTTTTACCGAACCTCTAGTTAACATCTAATGCTGGTTCATGGCAGCTCTGGAATAATACACATTTCTGCTGCTTCAGAACAAAGAAAGCTGGATATATGTACAGAAAAAGCCTTTTAAGAGGAAATGGTGTTGTTTATTAGCTATAACTCTGAGCTTTATATCTTGTCTTTCTTTAATACACACTAAATGTATAATAAAAACACTATTTTGATGCCAGAATGCAGTGGTAACAATTATATAGCATTTAGCTCCCCTTTTTAAAGCTCCAAAGTGAATTAGGCAGCCTAGGTATTCATGCATTTGTGATAATGGACCATCCATTATGATGGTTCTAGGTTTGCCAAAACTGCAAAGCTATGAAAGCTTTTGTGGAATTAAGGTGCATAATGGAAACGTTACAGAATGCGATTATTATTTATAAGAGGCTTCGTGCTTTGTTATGTGACCACATTGCTTCACATTGCTGCTAAGCTATCTCTGCTAAACCACCTTTGGTTTAGGAGTTATGCTAGCTGAGTGTCATTATGCTAATTATTATTATTCTTCTTTTTCTTTTCCTAACCTTTCTTCACGTCCTCCTCCTCCTCACCCTCCTCCTCCTCCTCTTCCACCCCCTTCCCTGTTTCCCAGAGAGGGCCACAGTGGGGGACCCGAGGCTATTGAGCTAGCGGAGCTAACGCTTCACGAGGATGGCCCCCACCCCCACAGCGCTGCCCCCCGCCTCCACCCTGTCGGGGCTCTCCTGAGGGAGGCCTGCGTCCAGCTCCCCTCCATCCGGGGCTGTTTCCTCGCCCACCTGGCCCACCTTGAGCCCGCCGCGCTGGCGTCCAAAGACGCCCACCTCGGCCGGAACCCCTGGGTCAACGGCCAGCTCCTCCCGGAGTTGACCGGCCCCACGTTGCCCTCCGATTGGCCGTTCCTCCCGCTCGTCAGCCTGTATGAGCGAACGGGAGTGTCGGACGGGGGCGGCCTGCAGGCTGAGGAGCTCCCTCACGGGGCTCTGCAGGCGGTCACGCACTGCCTCCAGTGGCTGCTGCTGCTGGAGGTGTGGAGGGAGGACGCGCTGAAGGTACGCTTGGCTAGCCAGGTGCTGCGCTGCTGTTTTTCCACAAGGGGGAGTGCTGCGTAAACAATGATGTCCGTTTGTTACACTTAAATTAGTTTTACATGCATTTGAGGTGGACCAAAACGTGTGGTCTTCTCAGTTTGTGATTATGCGTGCACTGTGCATTATTTAAACCAGTCCGAATGCATAACACCGCCCAACTTGACCACCAATCGGAAGACGTTGAATCAAATAAATATGTCTCACGCACCTGCGTGTGCCATCTTTGCTGTTAGGTGGTGCTGCCCGTGGCTAAGATAGCCCGCCTGTCCTGTGTGTTCCTGTGCTCCAGTGACCTGTTCCTGGAGCGGCCCGTCCAGAGGCTGGTCTGGGCTCTGCTCCGTCTCCTCACCAGGTGGAATACTCCCATCCCCCTCCCCCACTCCTCCCCTCCTTCCCCTTCCCCCACCGATGATGACTCATCATAACGCTAGAGAGCAGGATGGTTACCGTAGAGTAAACAGACCTTCTCCGCCTGCCAGGCCGTCCAGACTGTGCTCCTTGGACCTGAACGTACCTCCACCGGGCCTGGCGTCTTTCCAGGACCTGTACGTGGCCCTGGTGGCCCAGTACGAAGCCGTTTCCTTCGGCGATCGCCTGTTCGGCTGCTGGGTGCTGCTGCCTCTGCAGAGGAGATACAGCGTCACCATGAGGCTGGCTGTGTTCGGGGAGCACGTGGGGATGCTGAGGTCACTTGGGGTCACGCTGGAACAGGTGATGACTGTGATGGTATTAGGAATAATAAAATAAGAATAAGAGTTTTGTTTGGTTTGTGTTATGTTAAATGTTTTCCTATGGTTGACGGTTATAGACATCTGTTTGTCATACGAAATCTATATCATTCTCGAGAACGCTTACTATTTAAGCTCAAAACACACACTCAGAAGCTCCGCCCCACACATTGAAGTGCATTGCGAAGCCAAGCGGGATTGTTGTTGTGAGCGGTGTTCGCCAGTTTGTTTATGTTCCTATTTATGGAGCCAGGGCTGTGTCGAAGTACCAGATTATTCTTTCACAGCACTCACAGAGAACGGTAAGATAGCGAAATGCAGGGAGATATTTGGTGATTGTCACAAAAAGTGCATTATCTTACAATTAGCTTGCAATATCCGACTATACCTTTGAATATAATTGGACTATAATTGGACTTTGTTCTCTGTTTTTCCTCCCTTTCTCGCAGCTGTCCATTCCCATAGAGCAGTTCACCTCTCCACCCGAGGACTCCCTGCCTCTCCTCCATCTTTACTTTCGCTCTCTGGTAACGGGGACTCTGAGGCGTTGCTGGTGTCCTCTGCTGTATGTGGTGGCTCTGTGCCACCTCAACTTCTTCATCTTCTCTCAAGACGCTGTTGCACAGGTAAGCCACTGTGCTACGGCTGTAGGCGTGGCTTTCTCTGCTCACATCGGTCAGTGGCAGCGTTTCTTTGCCCAGCCTGATTTCGCGGGAGCAGTGGCACTTCTTTAGGTTTAGGCTGTAAGCACTGCGCTCCGAGACAGTGAGATGCATTGAAAATGCAAGACAAATAGGCTATTTCAGAGTTTCCTGTGAGTAGAATGTTTGTAACAGAATTATTATACCATTACATTTCAATAAAGCTGCTCCACATTTTGCCACTTGAGATAAAATACAGTATTTTCCTTTTAATTAGGACGAGCGTTGTTCATAGCAAGTTTGAATATGAATTTCATGTCATAGACGTCCTGACGTATGTTCAACATTGTTAATTCCGGAAACCAAGACTGCGCTACAAAAAATATATATATTTTGAGCTACACAGTCAATCTTATTTAATTATTCAGAAGTATATGTTATAGTATGTATGTTTTTTGGTATTGCACAGCTGTAAACAAGTCTTTTTCTCTGTAGGAAGTTGATACAGCTCGACGCGGCATGTTGATGAAGACCTACTACCTGACAGATCAGGTACTCTCCTTGCTTTCTTTGAAGGCTCCCTATAGTAAAAGTCAGGGCTTTTTAGGTTTAGTAATTTGGGTTGTCTGAAGGGACCTGGGAAGGCTGGCCTTTAAAAGCATTTGATAACATGTAGTGGTCCCCCTGAGTAGTAGTGCATTCACAACATGTAAACAGAGAGCATTCCTTTACGGCTATATGGGGATGCTGATCTGATTTTACATGAGGTTACTTAGGCTACTTAGATACAGTATATGGTATATACCTATTTTGGTATAAATACCAGCCTATTCATGTTGATAAATAACGTGAAAATAGCAACGTTTTGATCAAGTTTAAAATTATGAAAACATAGGACATGTATTGCTGATCTGATCTTAAGTTAATTGCATCAACATTAGCAATCTCAGCCTGACGTTTCAGCCTTTTCTGAACACCCCATGGAGATTTATTTTAGCATTGTCGCTTGATTATTATTTATTTATTTAGTCAGTCAGTCAAACGACCATTGCCGAGGGGTTATGTTTGAAGAGCTGAAATGTTGCGTCCCTACAAGACTCATATAGGCATTTAGCCGGCCCAGGTAAGAAAGTGTTTTTTTTTTGTATTGTTTTTATTGTGGCACGCTGTGTGGCATGTTGTTATTGCAGTTTCTGTGAGGACGTTCTGAATTATAACACATTTGTTGTTCAGTTTGTGTTTGTAGTTTGTAGCAACCATCTATACAGGGACATGCATGTTTTGGATTTGTTTTTATTGTGTTATTTCCTTGTACAGTATATGGTATATGGTAGATAGCAATTCATACAGCATGACTGGCTCATTCATTTTTATTTTTTGATAAGCCTGTGGTATTCTGGCCGGCCAGAATACCACAGGCTTATCAAAAAATAAAAATAAAAATGAAAAACACAATTTGACGATCATTTGAAGATAGGCAAGACTTGACCAATCAGATTCAACCATGCAAATTCTTTATCGGGGACACCCCTAATTACATGTCATATGCGATAATCCATGTTCTTGTAACCATGGTGACACAAGACAGTCAGATTTTGGCCCCAGGTGTGTCATAATTTCTGAATCGTAACCAATCTTCTCTGACCTGCCGCATGACACGGGACCTTTAATTGCTCCCTTTCCCTGCCTTCTCCCTCACCACCCCTCTTTGCCCTGCTCTCCTCCAGGTGTTGAGGGACCACCTCCTGCTTTTTCGTCTGCCCCAGCAACACTCAGAGCTGGGCTTCGACACGTACGAGCAGCTGCCTCCTATTAGGGCTGGGCGTCTGGAGAGTGTCCTAGGGTTCCAGGATGGCAGTGACATCCAGACGCATTGAGGCAAAGGCAGTGGCAGGAGAAAGAGACCCAGGCCCGGCTATAAGAGACCAGGAGAAACCCAGAGGGAGTGTTATACCTAAAAGCTCCAGTGCTCCAGTACTCAGGATGGCCTTTTGTTAGTTCAGGTACTGTATATATGATATGATATGATGGCGCAGGCCTGGATTAGAGAGCATCACAAAATGTTCCTGCTAATTTTCATCTGAGTATCTGTATGAACGCAAACTCCCATGGTTTGATTGTTCTTGTTTTTGTTTCCAACTCTACATATATATAATAATTATCTACCAGAGTATTTCTGTGTTTTGTAAAAACAAAAAAAAGGAAATAGGAAACCTGTTGCTATCTAACGTCTACGTAAATGTACAGATTAATAAATGTCACGGCATGTGCCTGCAATAGCAAGTGTCCTAAAAGGTGACTTTGAATAAAAACATGGTTTTATAAATGTATATAGTAGTTATTATGTAGTTTTTATAGATACACTGTACACAATAACAGTCAAGAAAAACATTGTTTTGGTAAGCTTGTCACAAACTGTACTCTGTGACAATGGAACATGAAGGTTGTCCTTTTCTAAACAATATGGGATACACTCAACATCCAATTAGGTCTCTCAAAGAGAACATTAACCTTGGCTCCACAAGCCAACATTGTTTCCTTAAAATCTTTACAACTTGCAGTCTGAAATCCTGCTAATCTTCACCGACATGGATCCCATTACTTTCCATTGAAGCTGAACTGTGTGGCCTGTCTAAAATTTGATTTGGAAAATGCCCACAAGCGTATAGTGTGCACAAAGGCATATTTGTAGTTTCTGCGATGTGGACATTATGTTGACTGAATGCCCACGCGTGGTCTTTGGTAACACATGCATGGGGCTAAGATGGGGAAAATATGCATCCCAACAAACTCCTCTGATGCATAAAGATTAGTTTTATGTGCTGGGGAAATGAAATTGTGGACTTTGCTAGAAAAATGTGTGTGATGTGGTGGAACCCAACTTTCTGGTGTATGTACTGCCTCGCTCACAGACGTCTCCAACAATGACCTGTATTACAGCCAGCACTTAATTTATTAGCAGAAGAAGAATTAAGGCTAGGCAGCGACTTTGCAATAGCAGTTAACACCTCCAAAGGCTAATATATATATGGATATATATATATATAGATAGATATGTATATGTATATATATATATATTCATGAGATTTTCATTATTTTAATGTACTTGAATGTATATTTTCTTAGCAAAATTTAAACCTGACTATCCTTTGTGATTTAAGTGTCATCTCTGTTCATATGTACCTAATATAACAATTAGTAACAAATTGTAGATAAAACAGTAAGCAAAACAACAAACAATTAACTAACGTCTAGATTGTACTTATATTACCTTACCAACAGGAGGCACTGTTTAGACAGCTGTCTCTTATCGCTCTTTTCCACATGCCCTTTGCAGGGACCATAGCGAGACATGCTGGGACTAAGTGGGCTAAATGACTGTCAGCAGGTTCTAATGCAATTATCCGCTATAGTAATTTGCTGAAACTGATTATATTATATGAAGAACATGATGCTTGTGCTGCTCTGCTTGTGTATTACTAACAAAGCTTGCATTCAGGAAAGAGGCATTCTCATAGAGAACATCCACACATGCTAGAGAGAGGGATAAAAAAAACAAAATATACAGTAGGACTAGCCTAGATGGCTTTACATCTGTAAATACATAAAGAAACCAAAGCCTTTTATAAATGACTAACGGACCACATTTAATGAGCTTGTGTGTGCGTGCGTGAGTGTCATTTTGTATGTCATGTTCAATAAACTATAGTTAGAAACTAAGTATTAACACACTGCATAGTACAACAATGATTAGCAGCTGTGCATTAGTTGTACAGTATAGTGTAATTGTGTTGTTTGCCTGTCGGCCATTCACAAAAAACAAAGCAGTCAGAAAGAAGACATTAAATCTACTTGGATAATAAATAAATGTTGTCCTTCATGAATACAGCCAAAGACATTGCATTCCCCTCAGGTCCCTGACCGAAGTGCACCATACGCATTATGATGTAACCTTTGTTGGAATGGTTTGGATCAAGTATCGGCCCTCTCTCTCCCTCTCTTTTTTTGTATCTCTCTTGTGTGCTTTAATAATTGAAGCATCTGCTATTGAGGGGCCCTTTTCAAGCAAGTGAGATGTGAGGGATTAATTACGCTGCGTCACAGCTTGAAAGCGTGTTGGCTAGTAAGATTTCTGTTTCCGATGTTTGTGTACATGATGAGCCTTGAAATCACGGGGGATTTCTACTGTGTTATTTATGTGTGTGTGTGTGTGTGCGCGCGCGCGTTCAGAATATACTGTAAAGATATATGAGACCCAGAGATATATGGAAATACATTTAAATAGGTGAGAATAAGATGAGGAAGATGATATATGTCTATGTATCTCATTATGTGTGTATGTGTGTATACATATTATGTATAGGCTACAGTGGTAGAGCAGGTCGACAGGTAATTCAGATGTCACTAGGTTTGAACCCCGCGTAGTCCTCACCAAGTGTCGAGGTGTCCCTGAGCAAGACACCTAACCCTAACTGTTCCCGGTGGTTAGGTGGCATCTTGCACCATCAGTGCAGTTGTGTGGGTGAATGGGTGCAGCGAGGCTATCCTGTACAGCGCTTTGAGGCTGGAAAAACGCTGCAGAAAAAGCAGTCCATTTACCTTCCAACTTCCATGGTCACTGGTGTATAAAATCAAGCACTTAAGCATGCAGACTGCTTCTATAAACATTTCTGAAAAAATGGGTCGCTCTCAGAAGCTCAATGAATTCAAGCGTGGTACTGTGATATGTTGCCACTTGTGACAATAAGTTAATTCTGCAAATTTCCTCACTACTAAATATTCCACGGTCAACTGTTAGTGGTATTATAACAAAGTGGATGCGATTGGGAACAGAAACTCACCAACTTTTTGCAGACTCAGTAGCTACAGACCTCCAAACATCGTATGGCCTACGGATTAGCTCAAGAACAGTGCGTAGAGAGCTTCATGGATTTGGTTTCCATGGCCGAGCAGTGAAAGGAACTGTTAATGCTTCTGCAAAACAATACATTTTGGACAATTTCATGCTCCCAACTTTGTGGAAACAGTTTGGGGATGTCCCCTACTTGTTCCTGTATGTAATATGTATTTATCAGTAATTAGTGGTATACATTTACATATGCATACCATCATTCAAAAATCCACATTTCTAAATTCTTGTAGTTTCCATCAAAACACTAATAAAAACATTCATATAAATCACAAATTAGTAAGTAAAGGAAAAACATTTGTGTCTATACATTTAATTTAGATGGGCTTGCTGGAAAATACTAAACTGAGAACACACACAGAAACACTTAGACACACTTTAATTTTCTATTTGCCCTTTATGAATATAATTTGATAGGTTATAAAAATGCCCCCTTGTGCAAAGTAGATAATAATATAGCACTGAGTCACACAATTACCGTACAGTACCTCACGTAGTGCCTGTGTGTCTTTCAGCATTACTCACAAGATCTTTATTTTCTCCTTTGTGGGAGAATTGATGACTGATCTGGGGGCCTTCAGGCACAATTTCATTCTTAGACATGAGGGTGCTTGACAGAGCAATTGTGACAAAACTGGCGTGACAACGAAGGTGTAGAACGAAAATCGGTTTAATAATAACTAATATAAACATAGACAGCTTTAGGGAACACAAATTAGCCTTAGCTTGTAACAAACAATAACCCGCAATGGGGCAAACAAATGGACAGCATATAAAGACAGGGGAGTGATTATTGGACAAGGGACAGGTGTGGGAGGCCCTGATTGCCACCTGTCACAGATCGGCTATCAGTACGGAGCCGGCCCTGCCGCCGCCGAGAGTCCAGCACCACCTCCACGGTGTATGCCGGACCCCCCCTCCACCTATATCGGCGCCGGAGGAGCAGCGGCCGGATCACGCCCCCCTAGCGGACCGGGGACCACCGGTCTGAGGAGAGAGACGTGGTACGTGGGGTGGAGGCGATGATATGGCGGTGGGAGCTCCAAAGTGACCGTCACGTCGTTGACCCTCCGGAGGACCTTGAAGGGCCCCACGTACCGGGGGGTGAGCTTCTTACAGGGCAAGCGGAGCGGCAGGTCCCGTGCGGACAGCCACACTCAATCCCCTGGGCTGTAGGTCGGGGCTTTGGACCACCGTCGGTCCGCCTGCTTCTTATGCCGGTCGGCCGCCTGCTGGAGGCGGACCCTCGTGGCGGTCCACACCTCCCCGGCCCGACGACACCAGTCCTCCACCGCAGGAACGTCGCTGGGTGGAGTCTCCGTCCAGGGGCAGAGAGGTGATTGACGTCTAAGGACCACCTGGAACGGGCGCCGCCCTGTGGAGGACTGGCACAACGAGTTCTGGGCATATTCAGCCCAGGGGAAGAACGTCGACTAGTCGTGGGGGCTGTCCGCACAATATGCCCACAGTTCTTGATTCGCCCGCTCCGCCTGCCCATTGGCCTGTGGGTGGTACCCGGACGTGAGGCTGACCGCGACCACGAGTCGGTTCATGAAAGCCTTCCAGACCCTCGACGTGAATTGGGGGCCGCGGTCGGAGACGATGTCCTCCGGAAGGCCGTAGAGCCAGAAGACCTGTTGGAACAGCCCCTCAGCGACCTGTAGAGCGGTGGGCAGTCGGGTCAGAGGGACATAACGGACCATCTTAGAGAAACGGTCAACCATTACCAGAATGACCGTATGCCCCTCTGACTCAGGTATGTCGGTCAGGAAGTCCACCGCGATGTGGCTCCAAGGCCACTGAGGTACCGGCAGAGGGTGGAGGAGGCCCGCAGGTGCGTGCTGAGGCGCCTTGGACTGTGCTCATGTACGGCAAGACCGCACGTGGTTGCGCACAGTCCTCCCCATCCCAGGCCACCAGTACTTCACCCCGGAACGTCTCTGCCATCCGGTCCACCCCCGGATGTCCTGTGGCAGGCGTCTGATGGGCCCAGGTCACCAGCTGGCTATGCACTCTCCGGGGGACAGAGACCCTCTCCGGTGGGCAGTTGGCTGGTGGTGGGTCCCTTCGGCTCGTCCTCCGGATTTCTGCGTCAACAACCCAGTCGACGGGACCCACCACGCAGGACGGGGGGATCACGGAGGCGATGATTGGAGGGACGATGTCCCCCTCATGCTGGCGTGAGAGTGCGTCTGCCGCGTTGTTCTTGGACCCGGGCCGATACGTGAGGGTGAACCCGAACCGGGCGAAGAAGTCCATCCACCGGGCCTGGCGAGGGTTCAGGCGCCTGGCCGCACGGATGTACTCCAGGTTCCGGTGGTCCGTGAGCACGGTGAATGGCTCACGAGCGCCCTCCAGTCAGTGTCTCCACTCCTCCAGGGCCAACTTTACCGCCAGTAGCTCTCGGTCCCCCACGTTGTAGTTCCTCTCCGCAGCCGACAGCGTCCGTGAGAAGAAGGCACATGGGTGTAGCTGTGGCGGGCTGCCACGGCGCTGGGAGAGGACCACCCCCACCCCAACCTCGGAGGCGTCAACCTCTACCACGAAGGGCTTCAGGGGGTCCGGGTAGACAAGGAGAGGAGCGGTGGTGAATCGTCCCTTGAGGTCCCTGAACGCTCCTTCGGCCTCCGAGGTCCAGCGGAGGCGCTGCGGCTTGCCTTGCAGCAACAACGTGAGGAGCGCTGCAACGGTGCTGTAGTTCTTGATGAACCGGCGGTAAAAGTTGGCAAAGCCCAGGAATAGCTGCAGCTCCTTGATGGTCTGGGGGACCTGCCATGACTGGACAGCCTTCACCTTCAGCTCCTCCATGCTGGCCCCCTCCGGAGTGATGAGGTAGCCCAGGAAGGAGACGGCGGCTTGGTGGAACAGGCTCTTCTCCCCCTTGACGAAGAGCCTGTGCTGCCGCAGACACTGGACTACAGCACACAAGTGGACCACGTGCTCCGAGACCGTTGGGGAGTAGATCAAGATGTCATCGATGTAGACCACTACGTACCTCCCCAGCATGTCTCGGAACACCTCGTGCATAAAAGATTGGAAGACGGCCGAGCCGTTGGCCAGTCCAAAGGGCATCACCAAATATTTGTAGTGACTTCACTCACCGGGACGCGACGGGTCTCCGGTCCATTAGCCGACGCCCCAGACGCCCCCGCCCCCGAGGGGCCTGGAGCACCGTCGGCTGGGAGGGGAGTGCGCACGGCCATGAGATGTTGGACTGCCTCAATCAGCCGTGACACACTCACCTCCATGGACCGGTATCCCGCCTCCAACGCCGACAGCCGGTCCTTCTCACCATCGCCGCTCCCCGCTGGGTCCATCCTAAACCACACGAGGAAAACACAGGATACAAATCAACGAACAAAGCAAGGAACAGCGATTCTAGTGAATAAGGTAAGGCAGGTTATTCTGTGACAAAACTGGTGTGACAACAAAGGTGTAGAACAAAAATCGGTTTAATAATAACTAATATAAACATAGACAGCTTTAGGGAACACAAATTAGCCTTAGCTTGTAACAAACAATAACCCGCAATGGGGCCAACAAATGGACAGCATACAAAGACAGGGGAGTGATTAATAGACAAGGGACAGGTGTGGGAGACCCCGATTGCCATCTGTCGCAGATCGGGGCGCAGCCCCGCCGCGGGACGCCGGCGTGACAGTAACGCGTGGGAAACAATATGCCCGCATACTGTACATTAACCACATCCATTTTTTGGGTCTTGAAAATACACAAATATTTTGGCAATTTTTGTGCATATTGGATGCTTCCGTACAGAGTTTGTGTAACTGTTAAAATCCTGACATGCCCTATCTGAAAGAAATACATACGATAATCTGTTAGATTCTAACAACCTCATTGCTGGAAGATGGCCACCCACAAGTTGGATTGCTAGATGGATTCCTAGCCTATTTTACATTTGTCTAAATAAAACTTACTATTTCAACAAAAAAATTCTGGGGTTAATGGCAAATTCTTTTTGAAATTATATTTGATTAGATTTTGCACATGTACATGAAAAGATGTTTAATAAAAATATCTAATCTTGAAGGAGTGCAAAGATTATTCCACATAGGAATACAATTCTATAAATAAAAATTGAGATTTAAGCTTATATTAACCACTATATTTAAGTACTGTAGGCTACAGACTGTTATACAGTAATGTCAAAATGCTGGCCCTTGACATAGACATGTAGGCTATTTAATACATTAATGGAGTCCATTAATCTATCAGGACAAAAGTCAATTTTTCTTTATCAACTAAATGTATAGGTCACAAAGTGCTCATTAATGAATTGGACCAATCTCTCTCTCTCGCTTGCTCTCCGTCTGTCTCTCTCACTCAATGTCTTTTCCCCTCTATGCTTTAAAAGCCAATTAACCAGTCAATACTGCAGTAATCATTGCGGACAAGGGCTTAACGTTAAATCACTAACTGTTAAACACTTCTCATTGTGATGCGGTGCATGTACAATCACAAAAACACATGCACACACCAACAACTACGCGCATGCATACACAACACATCGTCTTTCAGCCAAGTCGGACAAAATTGGCTTTTGTAAATGAAGAAAATCAGTCAAAACGTTGAAGAGAGGGTTAGGCCTGGACACACAAATTGCCCACACACTTAACAAGAGAGCTATTGATTGTGTGTGTGTGTGTGTGTGCGTGTGCATGTACGCATGCATGCATATGCGTGCGTGCGTGTGTGTGTATACGCACGCCTGTTGTAATGAAGGCACCAACAAGGTGATCATGCTTCAGCAATTAAAGGGTGCAAGGACCTCTTTGTAACCCAGGAAAGCAGGACAGGCAGCCATCTTAATGTGTGTGTGTGTGTGTCTTGTCTGTCTGCCTTCAGGCAAACTTTTATATACAAGCAGACACAGTCTCTTTATAGTTTCTTCATTCACTTATCCTCAAAGCAACCAGGCTACTATTACTACAATATACTAGAAAGTATACACGTTTCTTTTATGTTTCTCTTCAATTTTACAAATACATTTCTTTCTTTATTTTTTCTTCAATTTTACAATAAATTGTTTTTGGCAACATGCTGGTGGGTTTCAATACTTTTGCCCATTGTCTCCATTTGTCTCATGTTCCAGAGGAAATGGTTACATTTGAGTGGTTAGGGTGGTTGATGTTCATCTGACAGGACATGGGTTTAACCCCCAACATACATGGCCTACCTGGAAGCATCATTGAGCGAGACTAGTGAATTGACTCGCTCTATTGTTAAGTTGCTTTGAATGGCAATCTATATATGCCACTTATTTTCTCTAGCAGGCTGCAGAAAGCAGCAGATGGATTGTAGTTTTAACAAACCACATTATGAGCCTCCATTACACTAAGAATGAGGAAAAACATTTTAGAGATTTATTTAAACTTTCATAGAGCTATAACCAATATACGATTTGTGTTTCAAATGTGTTAGTGACCACCAAAATACCAACTGATTTTCAAACTTAAACAACAATACAAGTGTAATTCTGGACACAAATTGAGGACTGTACCTTTGTATCTGGTGAGCACTGAAATGAGAACTGAGATGAGAACTTAGGTCTGAAATGAGGACTGAGATGAGGATTTAGGGCTGAGATGATAACTTAGGTCTGAGATGAGGACTTAGGTCTGAGATGAGAATTTAGGGCTGAGATGAGGATTTAGGGCTGAGATGATAGGTCTGAGATGAGGACTTAGGTCTGAGATGAGAATTTAAGGCTGAGATGAGAATTTAGGGCTGAGAGGAGGACAGATATGGGGGTGGACGGCTGCTCAGATGGCTGGGGTGACATCTGAGAGGAGGGCTGTTTCATGGCGGTGTGAGGAGTGTCTGTCTCTGACAGTGTCCTACTGTCAGAGCGTTTTTGGAGGCCACGTCACTCCCACCCCAGCTACTGTACCTTTGCATGGTTTCAAATAGTTACTTATGCAAATGTTGTGGTGTGTGTGTGTGTGTGTTTGGCATCAGGTTGGAATCTATAAGCAGTCCTGTAGAAGCCTCCTAGGAGTATGTGAAAAAACATTTTGTGAGGGGAAAGCCAGGGAACACTTCTCTCTGTTTGTCTTGTCTCTGTGACTCTCTCGCCATATTTCCATCTCCCTCTCTCCCTGTTCTTTTACCTCTCAACAGTTTCAGGTGTCAGTTAACGCCACATTAGTTCTGCTGATTGTGTGCCAATGACGTTTCAACTGCGCACAGCTGCTCCGGCAAGCCCGGCTCTGAAAAAGCCGCATCACATTCCATGCTGCAGCGCTCTGCAGCCCTGCTGTGGAGAGGCAGGGGTTACAAAAGATGGGCAATTTCCCTCGAACATTTACCAGTTAGGAAGGTTTCCCTTCTAGGTTGTTCCCTGTGTTTTTGATATTTGACAAGAAAAGATTGAATAACATTTAAAAACAGTGCTTTTATAATACACACACACACACACACACACACACATATGCGTATACAGTATACATGCCCAAGTTATAGTTACAAAACCATCCAAAATGAATATTTAAGGAATAAATATATATACGGTATATATATGTGTGTATATATATATATATATATATAATTTTAAATATATTTATATGGTATAGACACATTTTATAATGAAGTATGCTTGTAAAAGTGTCACTTAATAATTGTCATCATTTTCATGTGTATGACACTGCCCATGGAATATATATTGCTTGTCAGGGGCCACTAACCTCCTCTATTCTGTGTGTGTGTGTGTGTGTATATGTATATATGAATATATATATGTATATGTATATGTGTGTATATATATATGTATATGTATATGTGTGTATATATATATGTATATGTATATGTGTGTATATATATATATGTATATACAGTATATATATATGTGTA
>JAODUH010050846.1:0-18996 GCA_027564835.1 Typhlichthys subterraneus
AAGTATATGTGAATAAAAAAAAATAAAATAAAATAAAAATATATATATATATATATATATATATTTATTTTATTTTATTTTTTTTGCCCCGTGATATCGAAATAAGTATCGAGAATCGTGGAATTTCACTGATATTGGTATCGACTACTACATTTCTGGTATCGTGACATCCCTACCAGCTAATATGACAAGGTACAGGTAATGAAAAACAAATGTGGATTAAATTGAGTGAACTGTCATTATAGTTGCATTATTCACAACCTCTCTGCTATGGATTTAACAATGTACAGCTACAATTAAGTCACAAAAAGAAAAGGGTTTCTTGTTTTTTCTCCTCCTGAACATTTAGCCCACTGTACAGAAAATACACATATATATTGGGTGTCGGTATTCAACCTAAATATATCAGGATATGATTTTTGGTCCATATCGCCCAGCCTTATCTGTAGGTCCACATCAGATCAAAGTGTGGTGTGTTAATTAAGGTCTATGAAGCAGGCTGTAATGTAAATCCTCTACCCAGGCCCTACAACATTCATAATAATTGGGATAATAATGACACTGTTGTTGATTATTCTGAATATAATTCTTCTCAACTGTAATTCTGTTACTGTCTTAGGTGCTGCCTACTGCCAGTTCATGGATCTTCTCTTTCCTGGCTGCATTAGTCTTAAGAAGGTCAAGTTCCAAGCTAAATTGGAGCACGAGTATATCCACAACTTCAAAGTATTACAGGCATCCTTCAAACGGATGAACGTGGACAAGGTTTGGACATTTTTATACTGCCCTTTTTAAAGTATAAATTATGTGCAGCAGTTATTGCAAGAGCTTTACACTGCATTGCATAAATATATCATACGGTTGCTGTGTCCTCCCTTCTATTCAGATTATTCCTGTGGAAAAGCTGGTCAAAGGAAGGTTTCAGGACAACCTTGACTTCATCCAGTGGTTTAAGAAGTTCTTTGATGCAAACTATGATGGCAAAGATTACGACCCAGTTGCAGCCAGACAAGGTCAGGACGCTATACCTCCACCTGACCCTGGTGAGCAGATATTCAACCTGCCAAAGAAGCCCGTCCATGCAGCAAGCTCCCCTACAGCAGGTAGGCTCAATCTTCTGGCTGAGAAACATTTACAACATAACAGGTATGTTTAAGGTCTAGGTTGTACTCACCTTCCAGATGAAGAATCGTCATACAGAACAGTGTCAACACTTTATCCTCTGTAGGAGCCTCTAGGGCAGCTGCTACCCCACCGAAAGCTTCAACTCCCTCATCAAGACCCTCATCAGCTAAAAAGATACCGGCATTATCAGCTCCTGCCAAAGGAGAGAAAGAACTGGAAGCACAGGTCACACAACTAAATGAGCAGGTATGTTGGAGGGCAAAAGGAAAAAAGAAATGCATGCTTCTAATTATCTATGAATTTGTTTCTGGCCAGTGTATTGGGTGGTTAATGCCACGTGTTTGTGTTTGTTGCAGGTGAACACTCTAAAGCTGTTATTGGAAGGAGTGGAGAAAGAGAGAGACTTCTACTTTGGGAAGCTGCGAGAGGTAGAGGTCCTGTGTCAGGACCAGGGTGAAGAGAGCGCTACGTTTGTGGAGCGGCTAATGGAAGTTCTCTACTCTGTCGATGAACAGGTCAGACTGACTGGGTTGGCTGCGGCATGCTTCGGGGCAGTTTGGGGGCATATCTGATCTTGGGGAACATGGGTGTGAAAGAGCTGGTAACTGGGTTTGCTGAAAACCTATCTCCCTGTTTAGATTAGTCATTTACAATCTAAAGGTCCTTGTGATTACAACAGATCATGTTTAACAACACAGAGTGTGTCTCTGGTGTCACCATACACAAGTATTTAAAAACTTCCTTAAGAATGGCGTTTATATTATTTATATTTCATACTGTAGCAGTTGACTGGTTATAGAGGTAAGGCTGCTCTTTGTACTAGGCAGCAGTAATTTCCAACCAGGTACACCTGAGCAACACCTTGAAACACCAGGGGGAGGAGTACACACCATGTATTCATGAATGAGACGGTATCTGAGCTGAATCAATGGGTGTTTCTCAGTGTCAAGGAAGGATCCTTGACGGCTGTATTTCAAGGATGCTATGTCATTAAATCTCGACAAAGTACCGTTCCAATGCCTAGGATACTTTAGAATTCTACCAAGGACTCAGTCCTTCGATCAGAGGATTTTGAATACCTAAAAATACCCACAATCCTGTGAGAACGTCAGAAGAGGAGAGATTTTTAAATGGCTCAAAACAAAACTAACAACAATACAGCACGATCCATTGTTTTTTCAACTGTTATTAAAAAACTAAACGCGCGGTTTAATTAAGCATAATGATTTTGAAGGCTGTGTTTTTCGAATGTCTTTCCTTTTTGAAGGACGTGTTTTCGAATGTCTTTCCTAGCCTCGGAAGGACCCGACTAGGAAGGCACTTGGAAGAATCCGTCCTACCAAGGAAGCATCCTTGACAATGAGAAACACCCAATGCTCCTATTTAGCTTCTGTCACATTTCTACTCACTATGGGCTCATTTTCCACTCCACCTGCAAGTCCTGCTTCTGTGTAAATAGTAAGAAACGTGACTAGATTCCTTTTGTGCTAAAACATTTATTGTGTGCAGTATAACACAGTTATAATGTAATAAATCATAAAATTAGAATAAATGTTACTTGAATTTGTTTGATAAATAATTAATAAAATAAATTATTGAATCTATACAGCATTGTACTAAGTGCCCACAAGTTTTTCCAATATTGGGGAAAATAGGGGAGAACTTTACATATTGAAATATAAATACTGATATGTTTGCAAGTGAACTAAGTTTACAACTCACATTCTCTCCTCCTCTAATCTACTGTTTGTTTATTTATTTATTTATTTTATTTGTTTATTTATGTACACTTTAATTACATTTACATAACTTTTTTTAAATTAATTTACAGGAACAGACTTCTAATTGGCCCTTATTGCTTGTTGTTGTATTCTTGTCACATTGTGTTTAATCAATAAGAGTCCCGTTCAACAATAATTTTTAAGGTCGCTCCAAATTAACTCCCTTCCCCCCAAAAATAGGTTTTACAGGGGTTGGTTCCCACAATAGAAAATCTCCTCAAAGTGCCGGCTTCCCTAAAATGGCCCCCACTGTCCTGCAGTGGGGTTAAAAAAGCTGTGTGTTAAAAGGCTCATAAATGCACACCCATTACCATTTTAGTATTATCATTGTCTTGGTGTGTGTATCCGTTATAGGAGGGGGCTGCAGAACCTGCTGAGGGAAATGGAGATGGAAATGGAGATAGAGAGGTAGAACAGCCAGCCCATGGAGATGCACCAGATGATACACAGGAACAAGATGAATACTGACATTCACCTTTCTCACCGTAACTGCAACCTTTTTTTTCAGTTTGTCAGGACGTTTAAAGGATTTTACATTTTTTCCCCTCATTTTTTTTTTGTCTCGGAAGACACATGAAGCAATCTCCTGAAAAGACACCCACTGTTTTACTTTTTTAAATCCCTCAGTTCTATATTCTGTGTTCTTGTGACTGTTGGTGAAACGCTGTGGAAGGTTTGCTGTTTTTCGTTGTACCTCCACAAGCAGTCAAGCTCAGACCATCACAGACGTTTTTTCAAAGACAATGTGGTTGAAAAGTCAATTCAATACCTATATGTGATGAAATGCTGAAGTCGAATCAGGTATCACTTACCTGTCAACACGTTAATTTGCAAGCTTTTGTCCTTTAAGGTTTGTTCTCTGCTTTTTGTTTCCGTTTCACATAACCATATAATCCACAAGAATGCAATAAGTAAAGCCCAGAAAGGGCCCGTAGTAGCTCTTAAGTAACCTTCTATATGTTGCACTGATATTTGCTCCTGAACTGGACAATCTTGTCCATATAGACCTTCACCATATTTATTAAGCCTTAGGAGTAGTGTAATCATTGTGTCCTGTGTGAAGACAATGTGTTCAACACATTTTGAATGAAATGTATGAGTCTAATGGCAACTATGACTTTGTGATGACCTATCTGCACAACATACAAGTTGTTGTTTTTGATGGTCGATTTACTCTACAGTTTTATTATTTGTCACCAAATGCTGCGTCTCGAGGGCAGTTGTTAACTTGGTATGCCATGACACATATGGAGAAAATACATGTGAGCTAGTCTTATCAAGATACACATTTTTCAGGTTTTAACAGCAAATTACTAGTGCTGTTTGACCCATGGAGATCAACTACATTTACAATGTTTTTGAGCCACATGAAAAAAAGCTATATTTCAGTGAGTACATTGTATACCTTTTCATGATGTGCATTTACTATTATTGAGCTCGACAATGCACCATAATGCTTTAGTCGTACATTGTTGTGTAAATGAAAAGGAATGTAAACATGTACTGTCAAAAACTATGAATAGTAAATGTTTTTAATTTTTTTCATGGCCCACTCATGCATTCCCCAAACTGTTGCATGTTTGCATTTTATTTGTGAATAACTTGACCTGCTTTTTACATATTTAATAAAAAAAAACGTTATGTGAGCTTTTGTATGTTTAACCTGCTGTTTTAAAGATTCAGATGGATTTGCTGTAATAAAAACTTTGACGTTTATGTGAGTAGTTCGCTATTCTGCAAAAAATATTAGAACCATCTGAAAATTGAGTCAAATGTATAACAATTATGAATAGTATGCATACTTTGCTGTATGTGTCTTCATAGACGCCTAGACGCGCTCCTTTCTATGCAACCAGGGTACAAGTGGGCGTGGCAGTGTCCTACACTACACTGCAGAACCATATACCTCCGGTGCAAGCTGGTAAATAAAACGTATGCACCCGTAGTCTGGCGAGACCATAGAACTATGGATGCAGAGGTTTGCGCTTGCACCAAGTGAATAACTCGTGAACATGTTAAACGTATAATATATATGCGTGTATACAAGTGTACAAGGTAACGCCAACTATATGAGTTGCTGTATGAACGCATCTAGCGATCGAAACAGTTTATTTGTCGTCATGCAGTCTGGGAAGGTACGTACGGTAGCCTGCTAGCGAACGTGCTAGCAGCAGTAGGCTATGCTCCATTCATCTTAGTGTGTTGTTGATATTTAGTAATGATGTATTAAGCACACATTAACCCCTCCCTTTCTTGTACTAACAAACTTAATATTTGTACATATTTGTCACCAGTGAAAAGACCATGCTTATCTTATTGACTGCAGTATAATTAAAAGTTCGTGAGCCATGTCATATTTTGAGATTATACCGATACACAACACAATCGTCCGATTAACGTTTTACCCCAACATATTTGTATCTTTCTATAGCGAAAAAAATACACCACGGATATTAAATGCCTATTTTTTCCGGACGACGTAAAGAATGGCACAAAGAAAGACGAACGGGAGCCTTCGCTTCCAGTTCCAACAACCTCTGTAGCCAGGTCTTGGGAAAGTTGCGGAGACAGTTTCCATAACATTCCTGTGTTAAAGGTTAGACAAACGACACTGTCACAAGTCAGTCAGAAAGGTTGGACAATGCATGTGTTTTAGTTCTATTAGTTTTAGTTCTATTCTATTATTGTTAGCACACTTGGCTTATGTCAGCAATTGGTATGCAATGTTTTTTACTTAAATATGTTTTATTAACTATTTTGCTCTACAACATATCTAATCTGGTTTTGTTTTATTATAGAAACTCAACTCAGGGCGAAAGCTGTCTGATGTAAGAAAATTGCAGTCCCCCTTTCCAGGTAACAGGTCCAGATAGAGCCAATTCATATCACACAATTGACAATTAATTGTCATTGCTCCATAATGTTACCCTATAAAAATATTGCATAATATATGTAAATATTATGTTGAGCACCTTCATTTGTTAGGTTTAATTTGTATGGAAAATTAAACTGTTAAATATTTGTATTTCCTGTGTTACTACATGTGTGACTACATATGTCTGCACATAACCTTTTGTGCTGCTTTCCCAAATGTGCGTTGTTTTTTCTTTTCAGTGCAGGCAAGTGCCAGTCATTGTGAGGAGGAGGACTCTGTGCACATTGCATGGACCTCAAGTGAAAGTGAGCAGTCTGACAGTGAGAACAAGCAGCAGCCAACATCTGGACATGTAGCTCAGATGCAGCACACAGCTCAGAGACCAAGACCATCTGCAGCCCTCTTTCAGTCCTACAGCAGAGCTCTGCACATGCTCAGCACTGATCACGGTATGTCAATGGTGGAGCTGACCCCTTTGGTCACAAGATACATAATGTCACCTTCCTAAAATAAAATAATGTCCCAAGTAATTTTGTGATAAAAAAAAAAAAAAAACACAACAAAAAAAACACAATTTTAGTTTTTGCTTAAATCATCTTCTTATGATGCTGACCACATCTGCCTACATCTTCAGTTGAACAGATCCTGTGATTCTACCGCTGTAGTATAATGCATATGTCAATATTTGGTTCAGTTGTTTGTGTTTTCTGAAAAAATGACATAGGCAATTATTTTAGGAAGGTGATGATAACATCGGACTTTGAGGACTTTTGAAACCTAA
Organism: Typhlichthys subterraneus; assembly: GCA_027564835.1. NCBI lineage: Eukaryota > Metazoa > Chordata > Actinopteri > Percopsiformes > Amblyopsidae > Typhlichthys > Typhlichthys subterraneus. The sequence goes on from JAODUH010050846.1 coordinate 6,563, forward strand.
GGTCAAAGGCTTGGGGCCCGGGCCACTGTGGGTGTACACAGTGGTGGGAAAAGTCATAAAATATCATACATCATCAGTACATCAGTTGATACATGCAAGTATCAACTATGCATTGAAATGCAATTGAAAGTATGTTACTATGTATGTGGTAGGGTCAGTAGGTGTGAATTACGTATACTTAAATATAAAATTAATTGGCGTATAATAAATATATTGGAAGTATTTAAGTACTAGTAAATTAAAACCTGTTTTAAAAGTTTACATCAGTTATCATCAAGTCAGTATTATTTATATAACCCTTAATCACATTACAGTCTCAAAGGGCTGTACAGTCATTATACTCTTCTAGAAATGTACATACAGTACATGTAAGATGACAGCTGTCTGACAGGCGTATTTTGAATGATGTTACAGGCTGTGTATGTACCTTATAACCAACATGTCTAGTGGAGGAGGAGACACTTTAGTTAGTTACTTGAAGTGCCACGTTTGATCTAGTCAGGACAGGTCTCACAGTAAATGTTGTTGTTTTGTAACTTTGTTTCAGGTGATCTTCCCATCATAGACACAGACAGTGACTTAATTGACTCTGAGGATGGGGGTGAAATGAGTGATATAGAACACATCTCTGACTGTCAGTCAGAGTCATTTGATAAGAAGACAGATGAGATATCTCCTAAACAAACAGTCAGTACTTATTTCATTATTACATTGTTTTGTTTGTTCTACTGGTTCAATATTGTGCAGCATTACATAATTCTGCAAATGAATAGCATAACTGTAGCGGGATGTTTGTTTAATGTACAAGGTAGGCATTCTCATGGCCACTAGGTGGAGCTCTTGTGTTTTCTCTAGTTAATAGCATTTATACCATAGGCTGTCTTGACGATTTCAGTTGAATCCCAGTTTGAGTGGGTGTTTAGGATCTTTGTTTTATTGTCTCATGTCCAGTTTTCACAGAATTATGTAAAGCTCAGGTGTCCAAGGACATGCCTGATCAAAATTATTATCACCCCTAACGCTTGGTTGAAAATATTTAATGGAATTAGCTCCTTAATTGTGATGATGCATCCATGTACGTGGGAGCGGTGGATACATATTATTCCAGGTCACACAAATTTGAATCACAATCAGAAAAGCAATTAATGGGTTTCTGAGTAGTTTTTAACTATTCTAGCAGCCTAAAATATCGGGCAATACAAGGTGTACTTTCTTGGCCATGTTCCAATCTGTCAAAAATCTGTTAGTGTCTCAATTTGAATGAGGTGGTAAAGACATGTTTAATATCAGGCTTCTGCAAAGCAACAACAATGCCTACATGCCATTTTTGAAAACTGTCTGTTTCTATGGTTTTCAAAGGTAGATTACAAATATACAATGCTTAATTAATCAGACAATGTATAACATTGATAATATAGTAGCTCATGTTCTGTGTTTGCTTTGTTAGATTTCGGGTTTATTGACTCTTTTTTTTGTGGTAACGTGGATTAAGTATTACTTTTTACAAGGCAGTCAGGGAGTGTTTGTTAAAGGTAGGGCTGGCATGGAGAGAATGCAAAAGGAGTGGTATGGCGTTCTAGGTATATGCAGAGTTCTGTGAAGACGCGGTTAAGGAAACACAATAAGTCGGTCTTCATTATTGGCTTACAATTAATTACTTAGGGGACATTCGTCAGCACATATAAGCATCAAAGAATAACGCAACACATCCTATTTATTGTAGCGGTATGTTACATACTGACATTTGTGTAAAGAGGAGAATAGTGCAGGATTAGTAAATCATTAATGAAACAATGAATGTGCTATTAACATGTTGCTTGCATGTAGGCCTACTTGTACATAATCTAGCAGTATGGTGAATTTTAGCACTTTGGTATTAAAGCTTGTACATTTCTGAAATGTGTGTTTAGAGAGGAAGCCAGAATGCAGATTTGTATCATTCCCACAGACCACTTCCGCCTGTCACCGTTAAAATTGCGTGTGTCGGTTTTCTAGGGTTCAAAAAAATCTCTTCAATCAGTGAACAGGAGGCGTGTGGTTGGAGACCTCAAAGACATGCTCCTAACACAGTTCAGGTTGAGCTGTCTGAAATGAACCATTGTCCTAACTGGGTTTTTACAAGCGTATCCACAGCCGTGCATTCACTAATATATTAAACAATACAGAATTCTCATTCGCCACATGTTCTTGTTTGAGTTGTTTTACACAAATGTGCTCCCTGTCCCCTTGTATCCAGTTAGATCCAGTTCAGAGTCCAATCAGCAATACTGTAAACTGGATCCAACAGGATACAGTGGGGAAGATGTCAAATGAACGCGTGTATTACTCCAAATACAAACACTCACGGGTGACTCACCTGATGTGTCTGTCAGCCAGTTGTCTTTATTACTGTACTAGCACTCAAAGCAAGCAGGCGGATGGGGGGGGGGGGGGGGGGTGGTGGCTGCTTTGCCGTGCCCTGCGTTGCTCTGCCCAGGCAGAATAGGACAATCACTTCCGGATGGAGCTCTATCCTAGATACAGTACATGGCCGTACCATCAGCAGCCAATGGGTTTAATGTCCCTCACCACCACGTTCATGGCTGGGCCAACAGAACAGCCGTTTACTACTGTTTGTTCAATAAAACATGCTAGGCGGAGGAGGAGGCAGCACAGAGCTGTGTGCTTACAATGCTTTCAGTGCTGGGTGAAAACATTTTTGAGTGCCGGCCAGGAACATAGTGTTCCTCTCTCTGTAGCTGGTTTGGAGTGTGACGTTTGCTGGCACGGGGCCCAGCAGGGTCAAGTTGATTCAAATAGGAGAGCGCCTTGCCTGACAGGCCCTGGTATGCTGCTCTTGTCTGCACATGACAGGAACTGTCGTTCTTGTCGCAGATTTTTCCACTCCTGTATATTGTCTGGTGGTGATGCAGCAAAAACAATTTTTTTATGGGATTTTTCTTTTTGTATACACAGTAATTATCAGCGTGCAATATTCCCACCCAGCCCATATTTAAGTAAAATGAGTCCCTATAATCTTTAATGAGTCATTTATGTACGCATGGTGGGTCTGTGAGACATGGATATAATGTTCTAAATGTCAAATTCACCAAATAGCTCCTCGCATTTCGCTATATTACCGTTCTCTGTGCGTGTCAGTCAGAATTCTTCCACACAGCCCTGGCTCCGTAAATAGGAACATAAGCAAAGTGGCGAACATCGCTCACTAAAACAAAGCAGTAGGCTATTACCAGAGTACTACGCTTTGCTTCACAATGTGTTTCAATGTGTGAGGCAGTACTGAGGGGGGACGTTGTTTTGATTTGAGCTCAAAGTCAGTTGTTGTACATTAAGGAAGCGCTTGATTTGATATGCAGCGGTGAATTCTATGAGTGCGGCACGCATTTTAAACATCAATATTGGATTCATGCAGTCATGTTCATTTCATTGCGGAAAGCCAAAATCATAATGGAGGTCAATATTGGATAAAGCGTGCAGCCCTATCTCTAATGGCCCAATATCTCCCCAGACGACTGAGCTGGAGGTCTCAGGCTATGCGTCGGACGTGGAGAGCGGCGGCGGCAAAGCCCAGGGCACACTGGACACAGAGGACTGTTCGCTGCACACTGGCCAGGCCAGTAAACATTCAGTCAGCCACTGGGTCAGGTCTGCTCAGGCAATGCTGCAGACACCACAGAAGCCCCTCGGCAAACACTTCCGAACTCCAGAGGACTCGGCCAAGAAGAACAGGAAGCTGAAGAGGTGACGTCCTCTTGTTAATTGCATGCAGAGGTAATGAGTGCACAGCGCGCAACAGAGCGCTGGAAGACATCACGGGGCCACGGAAACATCACTTACACGGGGTTAGGTACGGTGATGTTTCCACGCGCTGGTGATAAAAGGGACACCTGCGTGTCGTCATGTGGGTGCTAAATGTCACTACATTCACCTTGGCCCCCCCTAAAAAGAGAAAGATGACTATCTGTAAACAGAGATAATCAGCATAGCTATACAATCTTTTTCTTTCTTCTCTCTCTTCATTGGTCTTGATGTATATCTCTCCTCGTTAGCGCCTAACTAAATATCTTTGTGCGTCTGTGTGTTTTTTCCACAGTGGGGGGCTGGCGGAGAGGCTGAATCGGCTGCAGTGCAGACAGAGGTCAGCTATTGGCTTCTGGAGACACCAGTCCCTCTCGGAGACCTCGGTGGCAACAGGTGACGGATGAACAGATTATGTGGTGTGCACTATTTAGGCTTTGATTTGGCTCCTGCAAGGCCAACAGGTGTGATTTTCTGTTTCGACTCTCTGGTCTTCTCTATGGAGAAAGGGGCGCTCTGAGGAAGCGGCGGTTGATCTTGTAGCAGTGAACTTGGGGCAGTATGTAGGTGACAGGAAGCTGCTTGATCTATTTTCTTAGTTTCCTTTCCATGGTTTGCTAAAGTGCTTAAACGTCCTCAATGTTACAGCAGCAGCTCCATTTATAATAAGCCACAAGCTATTGACTTCAGGTTGACATGGTATTGTGGAAAAGCAAAGATGGCACCCACCTTTTTAAAAAACGATATGCAATATGCACGTTTGATCAGTTCACAAGTCATATTAGTGGCAAAGGTGTAGGTGTTTACATTGCCTTCCTATAACTTTCAGTGCATCATACTGATTTATGTGGTTCTAGCAAAGTATGCATACCATTCATAATTGTTATACATTTGACTCAATTTTCAGATGGTTATAATATTTTTAGCAGAATAGCGAACTACTCACATAAACGTCAAAGGGATGTTTGATGATCATTCTGTTCTGATCTGAAGATACTCAAACCAAAAAATGAACATGCATTGGCACATGCTAAATGATAACAACGCGATTACACAACCAGAACAATGTCTATATGGAACACCTGTGTTGCACTAGTAGAAGTGCACGTGAATGTAGATTCACTTGGCGCAGAGGCAACATACATTTGGACAATTCCTTAGAGCCTTATCATACACCGTATAGCTCTACTCCCATAAAAACGTTCCCCCTCCGGCCATCTCCACTGATTGTTGCACACGTAAACACGGGTGCATTGTCTGAGCCGGTGTAAACTTATAGTGAAACCTGCAGCCATCCAATCAGCGCTGCACACACCACATTTGCTTACAGCCTAGTCGGCACTGTTATCTCAACTTTGATTTATTGTGCTGATTTATTTTTATGATCTCTCCTCGGGTATATCCACCCACAATTTTGCATCTGCAAGCCAAGCCCTGCTTGCAGATGCAAGCAAGGGGGGGGGGGGAGGAGAAAAAAAGATTTTAAATAAATAAATAGTTTTGATATTAAAATTATATTGTGCTCACAGCGGATAACAAGAGCCCGGGAGACCGTGAGCACACTCTACAGACTGACAAGTCGCACACACTCACGCACTCAACATCTGTGTTGTTGCTGCTCTGTCCCTCCAGCGCACGGGCCAGGCGCGCTGGTGTTGGTGGTGCTGGAGGTCCACCAGGAATGCAGCATGCAGCTAGCCCAATGCGAGGGCCACCCTGACGGGTCCACGTCCTCCGGGGCAAGCCCAGAGGTCCTGGTGCTGTTTAACGCGGAGACAGCTGCCCAGCTGATGCCCGCGCCCAAAGATATTATTCACATATACCCACCATGGTGAGAGAGAGGGATAAACGGAGATGAGACGAATTAGTTACATAGTTTGCTTGATGTGAACGCGCTACTTAAGAATATTTGTACATCCGCGTGACAGCATGCACTGGCCCATATGAGTCACTGCACGTAGACGTAGATAACTCACTCTAAAAATAAACCGTCCTGCCCAACGGTGTTGGGCAGGACTGGGTGTTTCGCTGCCTCACGATACGAGGCAGTGAAACACCCAGATGTGCGGAACTGTGCATGTGTGCTTTCTCTGAGGTCGTTTTGGGGTGGGTGTGTGTGCGTGCGCGTGTGCGAGTCTGTGCACGCATGTGTGCGCGAGTCTTTGCACGCGTGTTCTCTGAGGATGTTTTGGGGTGCGCGCGTGTGTGTGTGTGCGCGTGCATTCTCTGAGGTTGTTTTGGTGTGTGACCGAGGCAGCAGTTGACTCCAGCTGTTGGGGTTTGGGTCCAGCATGCTCTGGAATATCCAAGCTGGCGGAAGCAGCGGGGCCTCCTCTGTGCTCTGACGTCACAAACAGCTCCAGGGAATGTTTTGCATTCCTCTTCCTGGCAATAGTTAGGTCATTTCCAGCAAGCTGGGGAAAAACACAGTAGGATTATTTTCTGGAGCATTTGGGAATGGAGTTCTCAGGGAGCCAGAGAATGGGATTGAAAACACATGGTTCACAAGAGTATCGTTGCTTGTGTTTAAGAGGCTCTTTTTTTCCACTTTTTCTTTTTGTATATTGTATGTTAGTGTGGAAGAGTGAGCTCAGCTGCCCTTCTTTAAGTCGGACTGATATTAAAATGCACCGCTGTTGAGAAATGCATTTTCTCTGCATTTGGTCGGTTCTATAGCGAATTGGTCAAAATCCTCAATAGCAGAAATGTATATGAAATGTATTTCTTTACAGTGTTTGACTGTCCTGCCATATCCTTTCCAGGATATACGTTAGCAGGAAGTGAATATGTTTTTGCTGGTTCCATCTACATATCAGTACTGATCTCTTTGGTAAAGCATTACTAATCACATTACTTTATTTGTGTGTGGGCAGGCTAAAAATAGCACCCAACCCAAAGCATAGCACTGCCATACCTTCCATCAGAAGGCTAGCTATTGTGAATGAACACCTAATCTCAAGGTTGATCCGTCTAGATGGATCAACTGCTTGTTGGATAATACAAATGTGTGGACTAGCATTCCTTTCTGACATTTTAGATACTAGCCCCACAGCTATCGGTGCAAGCTATCAGCTGTTAATCCAGCAAAGGCTCCATGCTAATAGGATGCTAAGCCATTTTCTTATGCATTTACAAAATGTTATTTTATTTTGGGAAAGTGAAAATGGTCAGATTTGGTCTTATTTTTCTATCATTTTCTATTAGTGAAAGTGAAAATATTAAGAATATCAGTAATTTGTCGATAATTGGGGTTTACAAACTAAACTTCTTTTTCCCCATACGCACAAAATGCATAGAACATAAGACATCTAGACTTAATGTTTCAAATATTATCAAGCAGTTATTTCTAAATGTCTTTGTTTTTTTACCATCCCCACTTTACTGTTTTAAAGAACTTTAGTACATATGCACATTGAAATACGCAGAGAGGTTTTTTGCTTTACCGACACTTTGGTGGAAATATAAAGTGTGGACTACATAACAGCAGTCCTCGTATCATTAGGCTAATCACATGTAACCTTCCCCTCACAACATCTACATACAGCCGGTCAGCTGTGACTGGGAAAAACCCAGAATCCAGCACTTCAGAATGTGCTTATCACTCGTCTCTCAGTTGATTATGTGGCACACGTTAAAGGTTGAAACCCGCCCTCAGTTCCACGTACAACGGGTTGGCTCCTCCCCCCCCCGCCCCCTTCCTCCCCCACTCCCTGTGTGGGCCGAACGAGTCTCAGGCGGAAATACCTGCGGGCATTATTCACTTACGAGCTGTGACGGCAGCAGCCGGGGCCACTCCTTAGCTGGGCTACCTGTCTGATGATGCCAGCTGCCCACTCACCTGCTCACAATGGGGTCACACTTCCTGTAGGCTGGCTGTACCTGTTCTCGCTAACAGCATGTTCCGCTCTGCTTCCGCCACGCACTGATTGATCACAGGCCTGTGCTTCAGATGTTTGGGCTGATTAGATGTCGAGCTCTCCCGTGATTGACTTAAGAGTTTTATTATTTTATTTCATTTTTTTTTTTTTGTGTAAAGAGTGGGAGTTGGTCTCGCGTCTGGTGGAGACCGCCGTTCCATACACTCCCATTTAAACTCCCATTCCAACGTATGATAAGTAACGGTAAAACAAATATAGGGGCAATGTGTCAAGTAAATGAATATGGGGATTATGTAATTTGCTCTGGCATGGTACGATCTCTAGTTTTGTTTATAGTAAATAACATTCTGTGGCATATTCAAATAACATCTCTTTATTCAAATCAGAACCGGTGTGATATTTAGTGTGGTTGACGTGTTTTCCGTGCACATGTATCGCTAAGTGTTTAATTGTTCATGTTAAACCGACAACATTGAGGCGAGCTGCTACATGCAATGTAGGTGTGGCCATGGAGGCTGACCTTGGCGCTGATCGTAAAGGATCACATTATTGTCTTTGTCATAATACTTGGGAACAAAACTGTCAGGGCTTAGGCTCACCACGATCTTACACCATGTCTTCATTTGGCTCTCGTTCATTTATCAGACTAGAGGTGCCAAAACGCTTGAAGGGCTGTTAATCAATCCTTTGTGCATACGTGCAAACAATTTCTAGAGGATTTTAGTTAGGTCACAAACCTGTTTACAGTGAATCCAAACCAGCACACAGGTTCGCTTTGCCTCACAGTGTCTGCACATTTCTCTTTTTACATTTGGTCGTTTGTTACAATACATGTTTCAAGTGTTTCAATGTTTGTACTGTGTATGTTTTGCAAGCATTTGGAGTGCTCTGCTGTTGTCCAGGCTGTTGTTTTGGTCTGTATAGGACCTCATTTTTTATGGATTCAGAATATTTCTGGGTTGTGTTCCTTTATATGGGGGGGGGGGGGGGTATAGTGAATAGACCTGTTGAAGGGATGCCTTATCTGTGTTTGACATTCAACAGGTTTAAACTGCATACCAGCCTCCCTCTTACGTTTATGCAACAGCTTTTTCCATTCATTGTGCAAAATGAATGTTTATATCCGCTACAATCTCAGCTAAATCACAGTATTTGCTGATTGAGCACTATTATTGAGCACTCATATGATTTGTAATGTTTTAGTGCCCTGTAGACAAAGTAAATACGGCTATATATTTGACCTGTAATGAACATACACACTTGATATTACACTTTTTGTTTTAACTTGAGTCTAATCTGTTTTGTCGTCTTTTCTGCAGGCAATGTCTGTCAATAGAGGGTAAAAATGGTACCATTATTTTGAACACGCATTTCAGCCAGAAGGTCTTCTCTGATTCCAAACTAAGCAGCATGGCCATCTCAAGAGCCTTGCTTCCAGCAGAGAGAGGCGTGCCATACTCTTTAACACATGCATTTGGACTGCAGGAGGTTTATAAGACCACTGAAGAGCACAGAAATTCTGCCAAACGGGTAGGTCTGGTTTTATCCCATTAGAATTAAGTCTTGCAAAAGTTGAATCTTAAGTCTGTGTATGTGTTCTTAAGGAGTTCTTAAATATGGAAAAATGCCTTGAAAGAAGATTATAATCAAACATTTCTTTTTCTTTTCTTTTTTAAACACTAAGATACACTAATCAGTTTGTGACTGAGAATTGGATTCAGTCATAAAAACACAGAGTAGTCACTATGATTTGAAACAATTTTACTTTGACAAATGCAACTGGGTTCTATGGAAATTTAAAGTTGTGACACTGCAACTAAAGCAAACATTCAGTAATTTAACAACTTGTTATTGTTCTTACATTGTTTTCTTTTTCCTCAGTCTCCCATATCAACTCTGTCAAACATGTAATTCATTAGCTTTTTTTATAGAGTTTTTATTTGTTTGGCTGTCTGCTCTCCAGTATTATGTTATTGGGCAATTGCTTTGTGCAGCATAATCCAAGAGGTTCTTTTCAAAGCTGTGACGTGCATCCTGCAATGCTGCAAGTCTCTAAATAAGATGTTGGTCTTTTGCTGAGTAGGCTATGCTCGGCCTAGCATCCACTTTGAGTGTTCATTATAGGGGCCCGATGTGTCTATAATGTCGCTCTCCTCCAGGCCCATGGACCCCAGGCTCTCCTGGGCCGCCCATGTGCGCCATGGACCACAGATGGGTGCCATGACTCCCTGCTGGAGGCCATAGAGAGACTAGGCCAGGCCGGCTCGGTGGGGCAGGATGTGGCTGTCGTGGTCCAGAGGGTGTACTCCAGCCACGTGCCGGACCACTCTGTCGCTCCTGGGATCAAAGCTAAGGTTCCCTTCAGGTCCTCTGCAGACACTCCTCTTCAGGAAGGCAAAGTCAGGTACAGTCTCTTACTAAAGAGATTCTCCACTATGGGGCTGGCATTGTTTATTCATAAGTTATTGTTTATTTATTGTATATTCTGAGTATGACCGTGACAATCTGACACGACAGATTCATTGTTGTCACAGCTCTTTCTGGGGAGCCGTACATTTAAACCGGCGAACATAAACTGAAGCTTGCTGGCGAGACCATTACCTTGATACAGTATAATGTATGGTTGTGTATACATAATTTCTATGGTATTGTCTTGGTGTGACAAAAGGCTAACTCCACATTGTACTTGGTAACGAAGGTGAGTCGCCAAAGATCCATTCATGCGTATTGATTCCTCTCAGGCTCAAGGGAGGATGGATCAATACTGTGTTCCAGAGCACACAGCGATGTGATTGTGATTCATATAAATTATTATAATGTCTAGCGAGTAGGGGTGCACGATTTTGATAAAATGTGATATTACAATATTGATCATAAAAATTGCAATGTTATTAATTTGGATATTTTGAAGCATAAGTAAAAACACACAGGTTATAGGAAAATTCATAATATATTCATAACATATCAAAATGTTTCAACTGATTGGTACAACAACAGTAATTCCAAGCTACCGAGGAGCTACATTAGCTTCCTCAGCCACACATCTTACTTTTCTGTCTAAATGAAACACAACTAAGCCAAACAGCCAATGGACTCATAAACTGAATATTGCACTTCCTGCAACATTTTCGATATGATATTGCACATCGAGATATTGAGATAATGATACTGAATCGATATATTGTGCACCCCTACTATCGAGGTCAGCCGTCAAGTCAAATGGGGATGCCTTGTGTAAGCGCTTCTAAGACAATGCTCAGTATGTTGTTGTCAGATCACGCTGAGTCATCACGGAGCGGCTGAAAACAAGGAATTTGATGAGAGAGAGAGACAGTACATAGATCTGTTGCACGCTGATCCTGAAAAATTGCTAGTTTTACCAACTGGTCTATCGCATTGTGATTTTTTAAAATACTGCAACTATTTTCTGTACTCCTCAGTGAGAACACAGATTTTTGGCATTTGAACGGACCCTTATTCAGCAAATAGATATGGTGGGTGCGGGTGAGGGTCAAAAAGGTCTACTTAACTGCACAACTTTGGACGGATTATCTTACAATTTATCTGCTCTCTGTGTGTTTCCCACAACACTGTAAATGACTTCTCTCAGTAGAAATGTCATGGTGGATTAAAGCCTTGCATGCTGCCCCTTGGTGGCATAATGTATTTCAATAGTCAAGCTATTGTTCACTGAGCAGGAGGCCCCTTGGAGCGCTCACACCGTCTTCAGCCATATGGCATTGCTTGACAAAGGACACAAACATTTGTAATTGAATCCAGCCCTCTCAGAGTGAAGCCAACTCTCTGGGAAGGCAGCAGAAGCAGCATGATGATGTTCTCTACGGCTCCTGCAGCAGCAGGCCTGAGCCAAAGGTGCAAGCGTTGGTAGTCCACTGGGTGGCATATATTTGCAGCTCCCATCTGCCTTGCTCTAAAGAGAATCCCAATAAACACTTTAGGCACTATGAGTAACCACTATGACTGTGCAGGTTTGCTACACTACTTGGAACTGCCAGGCTTGGCTAGTGGTTAGAGGGGTGGTCCTGGGATGAATCTATAAGATGAACAACCATGTTGTAATTGTTCTTCTGTTAGCATCCTGTCCCCTTGCTTCAGCATGTTTTCAAGGACTTGAGAAAATCAGGAATTGAAAATGCAGTGGTAATTTCCTCTTGCTGTGTAGCGGTTTTGCAGCGCGGGCCTTTATCCACCCCTGATGGTGATGTGGCCGCGACTGGACATGTTCTACGCTGGTCAGATATTCCACCGGACCCACCAACATAACGACAGCACCCCGAAAGGAAAGAATGACCTTTAGTTGCCTTGCCCTCCCCGGGGTTGTTGTTTGTGCTGAGTAATAAAAAAAATGAAGAAGTGAGGGGGGGGCGGCATGCCCGGAATCACGTGGTGGACAGTCATGAAGGGAGGAGGGCTGCAGTCATCTGACAAACCGTCTGTGGAGGTGGTGGTAATTTGAGTCGTCTCTCCCTCCCAGTAAACAGACGCCTGCCCTCTGACCGGAAACAATCTAGCCCCGCCCTCCCCAAGGCCTCTCTTCATCCAGATGGAGCAGGCTGAGTCAGTGGTGGGGTTGTGCCCACGAGGACTCACCGCCAGAATAACCTGGCTCATTTCATATATATACACTGTATATGTGTGTGTGTGTGTGTATATATATATATATACTGTGTGTATATATATATATATATACTGTGTGTATATATATATATATATATATACTGTGTGTATGTATATATA
>JAODUH010050857.1:0-18995 GCA_027564835.1 Typhlichthys subterraneus
ATATATAACTTCATTTGTGGGTAATTAGTTATAAATGCACCGATTTACATATAAAATTGAATGTATAGTGCACTTTTAGTATTTAGGCTAATTTCAACTATTTCAAGGCTCCACGATCCGCCATTGCTGTGAAAAAACGGTCCATTGGAGTGAATGGAGATGGCGTAGCTCTGTTCTTTCCATGGCTCTGAGCTTGGGGTCTTCATTCAGCAATAGCTACACTGTTCCCTTCCCTTTAACAGATAACATCAGCATACCAGCCTCTGTTTCTTCAAACTATGAGCAGAAACAACTCCTACAGTGAGGGTCCCCAGCCAATTACACCAATCACACCACTTTGTTTGTGTTCCCATATACAGAGCCAGGGCTGTGTAGAAACACCAGAGTATTCTTTCAGCATGCACAAATAGACAGCTAGTGGATCATGTGTTGAAACACTTGTACAGGACAGGCATTAGCTATAGTTTACAATATCAGAATACACCTTTAATCTACTAACCCCAATGGGACCACATACAATTTTTGCATATCGCTAAATATGGGTTAATAAGGGATTATCTGTGGCTTTCATAAAGAAACGCAATGCTGTGTGTTAATAAAATGAAGCAAAGAACACAATATTGTAATCCAAATCCAAGTCACAGGATCTCTCCAATTTAGTGTCAGATGTATAAAATAAGACCATGTAATGGGTTCAACATTGAGCTGTCACATGATGGCTTATTTGAGGAGAGAACTGTCTCTGATTGTGCTCAGCGACAAGATAAGCAGATCAGCAACCTCTACAAAGGATTACATTTAGTTTGAATGGGCAGGGGCCCAGAAGAGGTAGCTTGAAGGTGTATGTTCTGAATATCTGCTAATAATGAATAAAGAGAGCTGCAGTGCTCATTATATGAGAGCTTAAAGTGTCACAAACAGATTGAGTAGGTCTCCTTTTGTGTGATTAACTGCATGATGAGGAAAGCACCTGTGGCACTAAAGCATCGTACTGAGGAGAGTAACATAAATGCATCGTCTGAAGGCCTTGTCTGATCTGAGTATAATACCCTATGATATATTCAAATCACGCCTTGTTCTCCAGTCTGTCTACTTTGATCAAACCCAATCATAATAGATAACGGGGTAACTAATGGGAATAACTAATAGGAGGTTGTGCCCTGGTCCTCACTGTTTTCCATGCATATATGGTTCTCCAGATCATAAATGTGAGACAACAACCTTAGTTTTTCTAATGTTAGCTTTGAAGTTCAAGCTTTTGTTGCAGAACATTTCATCATATCTTTGTTCCTTACTGTATGTACGTCTTATGCTTTCGAGAAGGATACAAGGCAAAATTCACACTTTTCAATGTTTAAAAAAGATCTTTGGGCTGACCTGGGATGCAATCTTTCTGTAGACTTTCCTTTGTTTTATATAGTTTGAATAATGCAGGATTGTCTGTGTGGACATTCTAGGAACTGCTTGACAGTCCATGGCACCTCCAGTCCCTAGCCAGAATACCTGAGCTCTGACCAGTACCTTATGTCAATGGAACAGATAACTAATTAAAACCTTTTTAAAGGTATAGTAAACAACTTTAAGACAAGGTAATTAGCTGGGTTTACATGGGCACTTTTTTGTCTTTCCGAATGGAATATTTTCAATTGACGATTTCGGGTTACCTGTTTACATGGGATGTCACCTAATCAGGTCTGGTGTTTACATACGCCATCACAAGTTATCGGAATATATGTTAAACATGCACACATTATTTAGTTCATAATATAACGTGTCCCGCTAGCAAATGGCTAACATCAGCTAGCTTCTAGTTATAGGTACAACAGAGTGAGGCTATTTGTGTGACTGGTGGATAAATGTACGTCTCCAGATGATGTCGCCGGTAATAACTCCCATTCACTTATTTGCGCATGGCAATTGTTTTGTCTAGACTTTGTATAATTCTTATAACACATCCATGCTTTGTACAATGGCTGTGCAGAATAGCCTACCGACATCACACAAAATGTAAAACGGCATGGGCATTAGAACACAGGAAGTCATCGGGTTTAACCATTTACAAGGATTCGTCTTTTAATCGGGTCATGAAATGGGTTATACTACCCCTCTGCTACCTCTATGGGTCTGGAATTAAACTTCGATGGTGTTGGCCATTTCTCTTTTGATCGTAGTGTTTATATGGAGCCTTTCCTTTGAATTAGACTTTTAATCCAATTCCAATTGGAATAATAGAGTCCATGTAAACATATCTACTGTCTTATAATTGCTTACAGGTAGCCTGGTCAGATTCAACAAATATCTCTTCACATTCAGTCAGTTCTGTTCTTTGTGCATGCTGAAGAAATAAATCGGTACTCCACCGCCCTTGCTCTGTATATATCAATACAAAGTGGTGCAAATACGCATACTGTACAACAACAATATCCTAGCCTTCTCAATGTGTGTCCAATGTGTAGGGTAGTAGAGCTTCTGAGGGAGCACCATATGGCATTGAAGGGAGAGGTGTTTTTGTTTTGATTATAGTTGAATTCAGCAAGCATTCTCGAGAGTGTCTTACTATACCTTTAATCAATGCATTTCATTTAATGGTTGCATACTGTCCTGTCTTGCCCCATATCCAAAAAGGTGGGGACAGTTTAGACATTCTAATTCAAACAAAAAGGAGTGAGTGATTTATAAAAATGTATTCAACCATACTGGAAGCACTGCAACACATTATGCTATGTTTTACCTTGTGAATATAATTGTTTTGTGAACATATACACTCATTTATAATCTGATTACAACATGCTTCGTAAAAGTTGGGACAGTGAGTGTTTATCACTGCATAACATCATATTTAATTTACCTATTAACTGTTTGGGCACTGAAGACTCCCTTTAAGGAATTTTAGCATTGGCCCACACCATTCTTCTATTATTTAGGTCTTCATGCCACAATTGTACAGGGCCTTCGTTGCCAAATATGTGATCCATGATTCATGATCCACACTTTTGGCAACATGTCAGTAATGCAGACAAGCCAACTGCAGACTGCTGCTGTGCCTTATAACTGCTGTTTCATAAGGCACGGTTAATTGACACCACAGAGCGACCGCATGCCATTCAAAACACATTTGCTCTCTCAACTGGTCCGTTGTTTTGCTTTCTAGAAACTAGCCCATCAACAGAAACACTAGAACTGCAGGTCAATCTAGCACTTGATTTGATGCATTTGCATTACTTTTAACAACCAGAGATCAGTGTCACTCCAGAGACCATGACAAAGCCGGGGGGTGGGAGTCTAAGCTGTCTGTGACCGGTCTCATATGAAGACTTTGTGTGGTTATGAGGCCTTTGAAAAATTATGGTGTCACACACCGGCTGAGAAAACATGCTTGCTTAGAATTCCAGAGCGACAAAATTTGCAACACGGCTAGCTTAATAAGCAAATAGCTACAGTATGTGAGAAAATGGGAAGTGTAAGCGTAGGTGACCCAAAAGAGTGATTTGTGGGGTTAAGATATCAATTAATGGCAGCTGGTAAAGGTAGATGAAGTAATATGAACACCGGTATCATACGGTTGTCAATGCCAATTGGTTAAAGTCTGCTAAAATACATTCAAAGTGAACCCAATTACCCAACCATTAGGAAGCAATAGGCCTTTTTTACATTTCCGGGTTACGACTTCTACTTCAGTGAGCTGAAGCGCATCAATGCTTCCAGTCGGATTGTATACGTATTGAAAATAGCTCAGAGTTCTATGATTGTTACACAGCAAGTGATATTCTGATTAGCTGAAGGTGGTCCAATCACTTGCTAATGTTTTTGATTTATTTGACACCTATTGGACCCCAACCTAAATTCTGAAAGCTTTTGAATGGGCTGATGTGTAGAGCACAACATATCTTCACAATGGAAGTATAAACAATTACTTTAAACCAGTGACTATCATATGAATTCCACAAAATTGTTAATAAATAAATAAGTAAATAAATAAATAAATAACATTTATCTATATGGTACACATCCTGCCCAATTATAACATTAAACTATTTTGACAAACCATGATGGAAAATTGTTCTAGAGAGACAGTTAAAAGGACTGTAAATCATCATACAATTCATGACCATTTGTTTTCATACAGCCACAGAAATCTGCTTTTGCCTGGGGGATTAGCACTGGCCATGACACAGGCCTCTGAAGAGATACCATACAAGGAATAGGCTTCCCCACCTCTCTAATCAAAGGGGAAATTAAATGGCATTTCTGTACAATTAATTGTTCCAAAAAGTGTGTAGTATTTACCAACCTATTATTATTCTTCATGTCACTCTCCCAGGCCTCCACTACAACAAGCTAACAGGACTTCTTACATTGACATGTACAGCATTTGGCAGACACGTTCATCCTACGTTACTTACAATCAGTACATGTGTAAATAGATGAACAGGTCACACACCAGCAAACGTAATCCAACCACATTCTGTTAGAATAATGACATGGCTAACAGTACATTAACAATATACTATTTGATCCTCAAAGAAAATCACTATCAGCCTAATTAATAAAGTGTTTAGTTTCCAAGAAAGACATAAAAATGTGGGGGGTTATTTAATTAATATATATATTTTTTAATTTACAGATAGAAGGTAAAGGATCATTTAGATAGTTATCTATTACTTAAATTAGTTAAGTTCGCAATCATGAACAAGCACATTGTCATTGCTTTCACATACAGTATAACCAATTTGGAGCCCTGGTGCCCAATGCCGGAGGGCAGCGTTTGTCTTGGCAATGTTAGATTGACTAGAGAGAGAGAGAGAGAGAACAGAGAGGTAAGTGTGTACTATAGTCTGTATTTCACACTACATAACAAGGACTGCCAAAGAATCTATAAAAGAAAATATAAAAAACCTCATTCATTGCTACAAAGTAACGCGTCTCTCTCTCAATGCCATTCATGGAATCGAAAATACTACGCAATTGTGTATAGCATAATGTTTTGTCACTTTGCACTTATTGTTCCCTATCACATATTATTTAATCCTTATTTTCTGTTTAATAGCTATGGCTAATAATTACATTTATATTCTTTTAAACCACCAGGCTGACAAGATGTGAATACGTGTCTAATCCCAATAAAGGAGTTATACAGATGCATTAGAAGCTAAGATTATTAGATCTTTGTAAACATCCCACTTCCCAAGACTTAAGGGAAGAGTGCTAAAAGCTCTTAATGCAAGGGCACTCAAAGGGCAAGACAGGTAGTTTTCATGCTTTGGCATTTCAGAACATCAAAGTGGGACTACATATTACTTTACATTGAGAGGCCCATTACACAGTCTATAAAGCAGGTGGGTTAGTTAAACTTTGATGGTTGTATTGCTATAAAGGAACCAGAACAGATTATTGCTGTGGATGTGGAGAAACAATGATGTTTAGGTTTCCTACATGGACAAAATGGCCAACCCCTCCCTCACCTGAAGACTGTGAAAACATGTTACTGCTGTGCTTGAGGTCATGAGGATTTAGTCTTGTGACATTCTCCAACCTCACAAGCTCCACGTGGCCTATGTAGCTACTTACAAAAGTGCATTATCAAACGCTCCAAATAGTGAAGTAGATTAGAGGCACACACATTTGGAAACAAAAACACCTTCAAAGTGTCTCAAACCCATATGGTGCTCCCTCAGAAACTCCACAACCCACATTGGAAACACATTGCCATGGCTAGTGTTATGTGGTGTGGTTTGCACCACTTTGTTTGTGTTCCCATTTACAGAGCCAGGGCTGTGTAGAAACACCAGGGGTCTCATTTATAAAACACAGCATAGATTCCATTCTAAAACAATCCGTTCTCCCAAACCTCACACAAAACCTACGCACAAAACATTGAAACATTTTAAACCGTTTTGTTACAAATAACAACCTGTGTTGAAATGAGCTTGTGTGCACGAGCGTCTTAGTCCTCCCAGTGTCATCCCACAATTATGCTGAATGAACAATGCTAAATAGCCTATAAATATGCAAATGTTCACAAGGAGCCTTGTAGGCCTATCATTCAAGGGGCAATTTAGATCGAGGTGCTCCCCTCAGAGGTCAAGCACCGTAAATGTATAGGCCTATGTGCAGAAATGTTAACACAAACAAAAGTCAAAAACATACAACTGCTACAGTTTCAAATGTTGTTATTTCAATCACAAATGGCATGCCTCACAAGTCACTTTTGCACCATATTTCTCACATAAGCACGGTGCAGCCGATCTGTGTGCTACTCAGTCAGAAGCCGTTTTCTCAGCCAGTCACTTGTGACGAGGCTCTTAGCTAATGAGGGTGCGGGGAGAGAGATGCAATTAGACGCAAATCCTCCTGTCGTCTTATAGAGACCACCTGCGCCCAAACGACATCTTTTGATTGGCCAAAAGGTTTCTGACGAGTGCCCGCCCCTGGCTACAGCCTACAGATCTTTTCTACAGGTACACAAATCACTTTTGCTCCACATATATCACAACATTTGGTGCAGAATTGAGACGTGCGGGAACTTGTCATTTGTGATTGAAAAAACAGTACTCGTAGCGACAGATTCAAGAATTTGTAGTGGTTGACGTGTGTTTGTGCTAGAAAAGTATCCAAGACAAAAAAAAGTACGACTTCGCATTTTTGATATTGTGTGAATACGTTTTGCACCATTTGTAACCACGCTACATGTAGAAAAAATGTGAACGTACAGTATGAGTTTCTGCATTTCTGACTTGTAGATTAAGATGTGGGCACCTGTAATGGAGAACTTGAGTAGATGTAACAGTTTTGTTGTTCTTGTAGAAGTTTTCAAATGCTAAAACACGTATCTCTGTGTCTTCAAATGTATTAATACACATGTGTGCCTACTTTCTACAACTACAACTTCACTGTCACAGGTGCTCAGATGTTTTGCAGCAAAAATACCTTCATACATTCATACAACTTTTTTGTGCATAGCAATGAGGCCTCTGATCTTTCTTCCAGCGCACATACAAAACGAGACGTTGGCAGACCATGAGGAGACATTTGCTGTATATGACAAAATGTGTATTACATTACAATTGCTGACTCCATTTATAAGACATGTTTGCATCAATACTCAAAGAGAGATTTGAAAACTCTGTGATTGTCCCTTTATGCTTCACAGTTAATAGAAGCCCACACTGTTGCAGTAGAACAATTACAGTATATGATTTTAAGTTCATATAGAATGTGCTGTGCGGTATTCCCATTTAATTGCACAAGAATAGTGCCCCAGTTTCACATTGGCAGGGGCACTGTATCAGTAATGTAAATGCCGTTCAATGGCCTAGAAATCTTTATTGAGCATTTTTCCTAACCCTTTCTCTAACCCTTTCATATAACAGCTGTCCTATTAGACTGTGTACTTAGTGCACAAAAGCACGTCTGTCCGTGGCCAGGGGCTTGAAACAAAGCCCACCACTGTCTGTGACACATCTTCATAGATGTGAGTGGGTGGGAATATTTAGCTGTTGTCATTAGGCGTTTAGCTGACGTGATTGACACGACATCGTTGTATGCATTTATATATTTATTTTTTACGAAGTAAATAACTAATTTTAATCTGCAGGTATTTATTTTTTTAGTGCACCAAAAGAATAGTTGTTGACTATCCTGGGAATAGGTATGTCGAATTGCTAGTTTTACATTTTAGCTGGCAATTACAATGTGGTTTGTGGCAAGTGATCACACCGTGATAATAATAAGAAGTCTTTGACGTAATTCCAGGTAATGGCTTCCAGATAGAGAGACCTTCAGCACTGTGGAATGTAAAGTAAGCTGGTCTCACTGGCTCTGCTGAATCCTTCGGAAGACCCTACATGATCTTTACCATTCAAATAACAGCCCATGTTAGAATCCTTGCTCTATAAAACTGTAAAAAAGGAAACAACACAAAAGTGAAGGAGGGCAAGACTCACACATCATCAAATGTCCAGACAACTGTTCACATGCCTGTCGAATGCTTTCAGATGGGTCATAATCTGCAGGTGGGAATAGCTGGCTAGCAGTGGAAATATGTGGGCAAATCACTACACCAATTTGGCTAAACAGTCAAAAGAAATGGCAATGTCACAGACGTGTGAAGACATACCGCTAATTCTTGACCGAATCTAAATCTTCTCCACAAATCTTATTTGTTTTGAGCCACATAGTTCACCTCCTGTTTTATGATGCTGAATTAAGTTAATGGTGTTTGAAAAAGGGAAGGCAACACTGCAGTTCCACTGCCAATGCACTTCTGCAGCCTCCTTGCCAACAAATTAAGAACGCTTGGTGTACTTTGTGAAATCCTGTTAGGGATCCTGCTGATGGGCAGGGGACTTTGTCGCTGTGGCGACAATGGCTTCCCCCAACTCCTGGGTCATTTTCATTAATTAACCAACGTGGAGCTCAAAGGCTAATCCAATCACAGCCATTCTTTCTCACGGTTCCAGGCTTGGCTTCTAGCTGGCTTTGGAGTATTGTAACATGATACCACAAGACAACAAGTCCACATTCATTTTAAACACAGTGTGTCTTAGAGTTAACAAACTATATCTACAGTAAATCTGCACCCCCAATTTACGATATTAAGATATTGTTCAGTGCTTCAGAAGACATAAACTGAAACTATTGTACTGTTATTTAACGCATTCTCAATGTTTCCTAAATCGCAATTGTATGTTGACAACAGGTGTTATAGGTTCTTGGATTCACAGATCCTACGCATTGTTCTCTTTGAAGGTTAAATCTGTTTTATTGTAGCTTCTCAACCGCCTTCTTTCATCTGTGTCTGGTAAAGACATTTAGAAATCCATGAATACCTTTAGGTCAGTCAATTAATTTACCATACTGTCTTTACTAACTCTGTGGATGGATTTTTCTTTCTAGTCTTGCTAAAGTCTAAAATGCTTTCTTTTAAAGTTGAATAAACCAAAATAATAAACGTTATACGGTCTGCACCACTTTGTGTACCTATTTACAAAGCCAGAGCTGTATAGAAGTAGGTTTCTTTTTTCAGCACACACAAACAATGGTAAGTAAGCTAGCGAGGAGATATTTGGTGAATTTGACAAAAAGTTTATTCACTTACAATTGCTTATTATACCTATAACAGAGAATGCTACCTATAATAACTAGGTGAACCATTAGTGAAGGTTAAATCTATCAACAGCCAACCCCTCTGAAGAGCTCAGCTCTTGCGGTTACTTCTTTCTGTTAAGGTTAGGGCTGTATTTGGGCATCCCCTACCTACTTTATACCACTGGATATACCACTTTAGAGCAGACTTCTCCGTCAACATGACTACATCTGGGAGTAGAGGGGAAATCCATACTTACTGTACTATAATAATCACACCATTTATACCGTGACTTAATGTTTGACTGATTTGTCTGAATATAATTGTAGTTTGTGAAAAAGAAAATAATTATTATGCCATTATTCAATCTACGCTATTCTGGGCTTTTAGATTGATTGAATTCATTACCCATTATGAGAGAATAACAAGCCATGGTTGTTGACTGATGTGCATTTGCCAACTCCATGGAGTCCATGGATGCTGTGTGCCAACTTCCTATAATCTTAACATCCCCCTCAGACAAAGAGCCAGGCCTCCACTGATGGTAAAAACAGACCAGGCGTAAGAACAGAGAGAAAGAGAGAGAGAGAGAGAGAGAGAGAGAGAGAGAGAGAGAGAGAGAGAGAACAAAATAGAAGAGGTGGGGGAGTAATGTGAGAATTTCAGATTTCCTAAAAAGACCTTTGTCTTGTTTGTGAGTTGTAACATTTGGCTGATTAATAAATATGATTTGATATTTCAGGATATTTTTCCCGCTTTAATTATGATATGGCAATATAACAGTACAAGGACAACTACATTCAAAAGTAGTGAATGAGTAGTACATTTGTATACAGTATTTTGCATGACTAATACTTTCTGAGGGCTAATATAATTTATTTTGTGTGTGTGTGTGTGTGAGAGAGAGATTCCTTCAAGGAGTTGCATCGGACGAAAGGAGACATAATGGGAGGCGTTCTGGATAACGGGGGACTTAGCAGTGTGTTCCTTCATGAACAGAGATAAACAGGCTCCAGTTAGTACATGACTTAAAACTATTACAACTATAACTACAAAAATAATATGCAATCAATCATATTAATGATACTGTACATGACAGGTAATACCAAAATAAAATATAGTTAGTTCCAATAAGCCTTGGTATTGAACACATTTTAAATAAGTTTCACAAGAACTAAATATTAGTTCTATATATTAGTTCTAGTTTATGCTTGCTGATGAGTTTTTTGAATTCGCAGACAAACGCCCCAGCTCGGAGGGGAATCACAGCTCGCTACCGTGAGAGCTCTCATGAGCATTTTCTATCGCTTCTGAGACAATATATTTCCAAGCTCCAGTTTGACTTGTCAGGTGAAACATCTTGTAGTGTGTGACCCCTGTCGCCGGTCAGTCATGTAGGATGATGACGTCAAGACACCCGATTACAAGAGAGACAGTCTGTAGTGTGTGCTGCACATCGATCTAGCCACTTTGAAAGTCATGTGGTGTGAACTCAGCATAAGGTTGTCAAGATCAACCAAACGAAAAGCAATGCGGTCACTTTTACCAAAAACAAAGGTGACAACCTCCACAACTACACCTTCCTACATGTACCAACCAATACAAGTTATGTTAATGATAGTCAGTGACGTCAATGTCAATGACCCAGCATCAGTCAGCTATAAGCTGATGGCCTACACTTGGTCAAATTTACCAATCTCCTTGCTTGCTTAACCTTCTATGTGCGTGCTGAAAAAATAATTCGGTAGCCTGTCTACTTTTACCGATACAATACTGTTATAGTGATATTGGCGATGTTAAAATATTATAACCAGCATTAATGTGTTTCATCACAGTATAGACCTACAGTCATATAATTTAATTTACAGTTAAAAAAACAAACTACTACTTTTAGAAAAACCAAATATAAATACTGTATCTTGGCATTTCATTGACATAACTTCCTTAATTTGATTGTTTTTAAAATGTTCCCAACGTTATGCCTACAAATAGCACCACACTGCACAGTGTTTCCTTGTTTACGGGGTGCAAGGTGCGCTTGATTCTGACGTCACACAGGTTCCCAAGGGACAGCTAAATGTACATGGTCCCGGTCATGCTACCCTCAGTGGCCATCAGTATCATTCATGACTGCCCATAACATTATTTTGCTCATCTAGCAGGCTTGTGCAGAATAAGTAAAGTTCATAAAATGCATCAAGAGAGTTATTGGATCTCATAGTGTGTGTGTGTGTGTGCTCGCGTGTGGGCGTGCGCGTATGTGTGTATGTGTTGGACAGGAGCAAGCCTTCTTTTCTGAATCAAACAATTGTGTATTGTTACCAGTTGTAGTCTTTCACATGCTATGTTATTCAATGCCTTGGAAGAAGATATAGCACATCCCAGATATTTTACTGACATCAAATTAGGCAGGCAAATTTCAGTGAAGTGAAGTGAAACATTACCCTTTTCATTGTCCAAGAACATGTTGGGCTTATTGTTATAGATGGACTTGTAATTTCTTCCAGAAAGGTAAACTGACTTATATTGCTGAAGACTTGGCTTAAAAGGCAATAGGGTTTCAGGACACAATAGTGTAACATGAGAAATATAACTGACGTCTATTACAAATCACAAATCACAGCACATAATAATGTGCGGGAGACATTTTAGCGCAGTGTAAATGCACCCGCGGGGTGTGTGCCAGTAAGGAGCCAGAAGTTCAAGCTGACTAAAGCCGCGGCCACGCTACGAGTATTTTCCAACCTTCTGCAATCATGATGCCATATAATGGCGGACATGTGCAGAAGTCTGTCACACTAAACACGCACAGAGCTGCACTCGTCTTTGAGGAACATATAGATGAAACATATACATATGTAATGTAGTTCTGTTCTACACCCATGGGCTTTCCTGTGATATCTTGTTGCACATTTGATATTGTTTTGCTATACTTCTGTATTCCCTTCTTCTGACAGACTCAGTTTTCATTGGCTATTAACAGCTGCCATTTCTACCCTAGTCAGTCATGAAGCTGCTGATTGGATTTGATTTGATATTTGTATCCGGGGTGGAAAATATACCATGTATCTATTTTTACACCCAATCACAATCACACCCCAATACTATTTGCATCCACCTACATTTATTTAGGGATGGCACCGATCGAAATAGGTCCGATACTGCCTTAAATAGCTGGATCGGTATCGGTGACAATTGGACAGTTGTAACCGATCCATGGGGCTAATCCAATTAAATTAATTTACACGCGTTGGTCTACTGTCAAGCATCAGCCATGTCTAACCTACCCAGGCCACACTATCAGCAGCAGGTTTCTAAAATGCATCTAAGTCCTAAAATAGAGATTCGCTGTCATTTACTTTGTAAACTTGTAAAACTTAATTTAACACTGGAATCGGATCGGTACTCGGTATCGGCCAATACCCAGGTATCGGGACAGAGAAAACTGGATCGTCCCATCCCTACACTTTGACTATACATGGTAAGCACCCTATATGATTTGGTAAGGCAATCTTTTGGTTTGGCACGTGCAAACGTTGATGCACGCAGCTATACATTTTTGTATAATTTTGCTGCTGCTGCCGTTGAATCATGTACACTGTAACGAATTAACAATTTCTCTCAATGCAGAGACGTGAGGTAAAATTTTAAAAATTTTATTGTGCAGGCTTGCATATGTGCCTCAAAATGATTGTCACAGTTTGCAATTTATATTTATTTTTTCCAAAGATTAAGCATTATACATTTCCTCTCATCAGATCAATGTGACACTTATCCATTTGTAGCAGGCATATTTGTGACAAGTTATTCTTTTCATTATTCTATTCATTAGGCTATACTATCTTTTATTTGGGGTATTCACTGAATACCTTGATGGGTTCCCCTGTGAGTTCACTAGAGAGACAGTGACACGCACCATAGCATCAGTGAATTTACTTATTTGTGATTCTCAGTGAGAGAAATTGGTTACGAGGTGTGCCTGTGAATTGGTTATATAAAAAACTACAGTGAAGCAATATTTTATGTGTATTGTCTTATTTATTTGTTTTATTTTTCCTATTTGTTGGGATTTATATTAATTAAATGCAAAAATATCAGACTGTATTACTCTTTGTAAATAAACAGTATTATACTGTTATCATATACATACAACATATAATGTGAAATTACAGTGAAATGCAGTTTTTCTACTGTCATATTCTGTAAACCAAAAAACTGTATTTTCCCGTAAAAGTAAATGACAGTCGGCGCATAGTAAAATAACAGTAAACTGCTGGTGTCTCTGCTGCCAGTAATGTACTGTTAATTTATGGTGAAATAAAGTAATAGTGTAGCAGTTATGTCCTTTATTTAAGTAGGTGCAAATAGCTGATTAGCTGCCATGGGGCTATTCTCACGTGGGTGCAAATAGACACTCTGTTATAAGGTTAGCAAGGTTTAGGTAAGCAATAACCACAGTAGGGCACATGCACCGCACATAGTTTTGCCTCCACCTGCAATAAAATCCCTTCAAGCAAAAGCTGCACTACTATGTCTGAATGCACAACCAAGTCACACAATTGGACAGAGCACACATGCCCGCACACATATTCACACGCCCTAGGCAGTGTCGGCCTCTCACAGGGGCCCATCATTTCCTCCTTACCCCTTTAAGGGGTGCAGTGTGCCTAATATTGTGATGGACTGTGTTCCAGAGACATGGCAGAGAGCTACGTATGAGGAGAGATGTGTAGAAGTTGAGACAATGTGATCTCCTTAAGGCTACCGGCACGGCAGGGCAATCTTAAACAAATATTGCTCTCTGGTCTCGCCCGACCGAGGCAGCCTGCCGGACTCACTCACTGTGACATCTAGGCCTAGGTGCAGAACAACAAAACAAAACAGCATCTCCCTTGACATGTAAATTCACCAGCTATAATCTCTCTATTCACGTCTCTCTCATTTCCTCTCACTCTCACACAGACACACACATGGGTGAGAGTGAGTGACTAGGTTAGGCCCAGTGTTTATCAGGCCTCCCGGGACTGTTGAGGTGAGGAAGGGGGAAGGGGGGGCAGGGGCAGACGTTCTATTTTTCATTACCTCCCACAGGAGTCATGCACTCCTTCCATTTCACAAACAACCTAAGTACCGCAGAGTGGAGTATGTGGGGGGGGGAGACGACTGTGGCTGGACCAAACAAAGGTTGTAATATGCTGAATGGAGAGACATATATGTATGTATATATATATACATGTGCCAGGAAGGAAAGTGATCCTTTGACAGGCAGGTTGAAAATTTGAATGAACCTGACCTGGGGTCTGTGAAAATAGAGATGTTGACGTCAAAGGTGGGCGAACAGTAGCTGCTTAGTGTTAGCCATCTTGCGGCAAGACTTCCCAGTTTCCTTCGGGACACGCTTGCACTGTGACTTTCTTTTGGACACTAAAACCTAGCGATTCTCAATGTGATGTTGAACTGCAGTAAGATACCCTATAGCTTCTTAACCTACATTTACTGTAACATGCACATACAATAGGGATGTGTATTGGCAAGAATCTGGCAATATGATACGTATCACGATACAGTGGCCACGATTAGATATGTTGCGATATATTGTGATACTGTAATCAAGGCGATATATTGCGATTTCTAATTTGTGGAAAACTGTAATGCAATGCTAATGTGTGGCGCCTCTGCAAAAAATAACAGAAACACTTATGTGAACTTGCTTAGGGACTGCAGATGGAAATTAGCTTTAATCTGGTAACAAGTATCTTTCCTCTTTGTTTAGGTTATATTTATATACAGTGTAATATCCATGTATATCCATGGTCCATTTTACAAATAAATTGAGCAAAAAAAAAGATATGACTTACAATCAGTACATTTGTCAATAGATGAACAGGGCATACACCAGATAATGATAGGAGCATGTCAGCACCCATATTCAAAGAGCTTAAATATAAGGATGTATTTAAAAGATAGAAGATATGATTGAGACCATTATAATAACCAAATCTAGCGTTTGTTTCTTTAACCTCCACTGGGATATGTACAGTAAGTTGCAAATGGTTCCAACCATCAAGTCTTTCCAGGACTTGCGTTGTGGATGCTTTTGTACCTAGTAGAATTTTAGATACAAAAGCAATCATTTTAGGTAATTTAATACAGCAGCTATGCAAAATACTAAAGTTCTCTATCCATTTAACTGTATTAAAAATTATATGCTAAGTTAACTACAGATGAGGGGTAGTATGCATTTGCATGTGTTTTGGCAAGTCTTTCTGTTATGACCCAATGTTTTGGAGAGCAGAGTCTTTATAGTACAATTACAAAACAGTCAGATTCTATAGCATGGCCACCACAGTCTCCAAAGATCCAAGGAAGTAACATGATACCATATCACAGCAGCCCACCATAACACACTCACACACACACACACACACACGCACACACATACACACACACACAGACTTGCTGTGACAAATTAAATGCAGCTGTTTACCGTGGTGCTGGCTACTGACTGCACCCATGGAATAACCACTCACAGTTATGGAAATGGTCAAACAAATATTATATTTGAGGGAGCAGCAGGTTAATCAAATGAATGGACTTATAAATGTATGTCTGGTGACAAGTTCCTTAAGACTCCTTAAGATGATGAATGATGAAGAGGATTTGCAGATGATTTCCTCAACGTATAAAGTAGTTAGCAGTAGTAGAACTATTATGTAGTCATATAAATAGTGGTATAAAATTTACAGATAGGAAAGAAGAGGTTTTGCTAAAGAAAGCTACCAAAAAAGTGTGCCTTTCATGCATACGCTTAAGAATATTCATAACTTTAATGCCTACAGTATCTGAACTCCTTTACTCCCAAATATTATCAGACCAAATATCAGTCCTAAAATTTGTCAATTATGAATTTGTCTCTTATATTTTAAGCAGATGATTGTCTCTTTTCCTCCAACTGCCATATTTGCTATATTCAGGATTATTGATGAGGTCTGTCTCTGCTTTAACCCTGCAGACTTCTCATTTATGCCCAGGAGATATTCAACAAAGAGAAAGGTATGAGTCAGCATGCGTTTCCAGCGGTTTATGATCTGCATAGTCTTTCTCTCACTCTCTCTCTGTGAATGCCTTCCCTGTCTCTCTCGCCCGGGTCTGCACAGTAATAACCTCTCTATAGCCTTCTCTATATAACCCCATCTCACCATTTCAATCGCTCGCGGGGATAGAAAACCTGACATTCTTCCTCTCCCCTGGATTCATTTTACCTGGCTCTATTTAGAAACCTCTCATTTCCTTAACTCAGTCTAGCGCGTCCCAGAATCCTATGTGTCTGGCCTTTGACCTTCCCGATGGGACACGCCATAATGCTGACCACACGCTGCAGGCTCAGGGCAGGGGAGTAGGCTGCAAGTACTGAAACACTGCTTTTGATGTTTGCTTCTGTTTAGACAGACACTTAAAGATATAGTAAGCGATTGTAAGCTAATAAACCTTTTGTCAAATTCACCAAATATCTCCTCGCGATCCATTAGATTACCTTTCTCTATGCATGCTGAAAAAATAATCTGGTGTTTCTACACAGCTCTGGCCCTGTAAATAGGAACACAAACACAGTGGTGAACACCACTCACAACAACAATATATCCTTTGCAATGCGCTTCTAATGTGTGGGGCAGTGCTTCTGAGAGAGCACTCTATGGCATTGAAGGGAGAGATGTTTTTGTTTTGGTGTAGTTCAAAGAGCAACAAACCTTCTCCAGAATGACTATACCTTTAAAGGTGGACTAAGCAATGGTAGTATGCAGCAGGGTTCCATGTTAACAACTGTTAACAAACCCAAAACTGTGGCGACAGTGTTACAAAATATGAAAGGGGAACTAATTATAACCCGTTGTTTGTGTATGAATGAAATCAACATGTTCAGCCCTAATCCCACTGTTATGATACTGGTATAATGAGCACACAGGCCATTTTTAAAGAGCAAGATGTTTCATTTAAAGGCCGGCATTCATTTTAAAACAAATAATAGGCATTAAAACAAAAAATGCTTTTCCTAATTTCTTCTTTCTTCTTCCAAAAAGCAATTATGCGCAAATGATGTTTGAATTGGCATTCTCCATTTTAAAATAACATTAATTTTCTCTTCATTTACACTCCCTTTCACATATTGCTGTGGCGGGTGACGGTGGCTGATGGATTTGGCTTTTGGTGACTGAAACTGCTGGCAGCAAGATTGCTACCAGATGAGAAGGTCTCAGAGTGCAAACTGGGTGGTTTTTGAATGAAGCTCACCCAAGATACGTATTTATCAAAGAACACGGCAAATGAAGAGCACGAGCATCGCTCTTCCATAAACCATTCTTAATTTCATTCAAAGGGCTCCATGGTGAGACTTTTGAGAAATGCATATGCAATATCATTTGACATTTGCCTTCACGGACTTAGTATTTTGTGGTGTAAGAGGTGTACACTATTTTAAGATCAGTGCATTTTGGGGGGAGTGGGGGTGTTGATTATGTTTGGTTTAAAATTGAGCATCGTCATTTTTATAAAATTGTATAGGAAATGCAAAGTCAGTTTTCAAACACCCCAAAATGGTGGTGTTGTACACATCGATCTATGACATTTCTTCCATTGTTCAATAGTGGTTCAGGAACATACCCAGACACAACAAAACTACTGTAAGTCTTCATTCGACACAAAATAATTGAACACAAATCCATGATATACTGTAGACTAGGTCTGAGCTATGTCAACTGCTACAAAATTTCAAGCTCCATGTGGGTTTGAAAAATATAGGCTCCATTTCTTCACCATCTAATTATGTGTGCTTGCCTTGTTTTTCAGATAGGGTAGATAAAAAAAACAATACCTCATCTTAGTATTCACTCCATTTACATTATGCCACTAGCTCTTATTCTAAATTGACAAATGCAAAGAAACAACACGGCACGCAAATAATACAATTAAACAACTCTTAGGTACTCTCATATGCAGCATAAACCACACACATGGCAAACATTACATTTCTACTAGTGTCCTCTTTAGACAAGGTTTCCCAGTCTCACTGAAGTGCGTCAGCATAGAAAGGACTGTTCAAAACGGCACTCACAGGTCAATGACCTCCAGTCCAGTTTGTCTGTCTCACTGTGATTGCTATGACTATAGTCATATCTTTCGTCCATCAGCAGTATATCACATAAGCAACTCGTACTGAACATCTGATATAGTATAACCCTTTAAGCATTATAGCACTATCAAGGAAATGTAGACTTTCATTGGCTGTTAGCATTGTCATTCACAAGTAGGGGTCGACCGATTCATCGTTTTGCCAATTTATCGGCGCTGATAGGATGTTATGCAAACTATTGTTATCGGCAGAACTTGGCTCCGATAGTGGCCGATAGCTGCGCAGACTGTACCGGTCAGGTTGGATACATCACCTTGTCACAGGCTGAGTACACAAAGTCAAGGTAATTAAGTGTGTACCAGGGATCATTTATATTCCAATCAGCCAAGTTATCTTTTAAAATCTTTTATTTGTGAATTATAAGGATGATGCATTTGTTATTTATAATGTGACATTGTTAAGGCTTACACGGAAGACGCCTGCTGCATTACCGAAAGGATGTCGGATGTTAGTAGCAACTAAGTATGGTTGATAGTATTTGGCTAGCTGGGTCTTGACACAGCCAGCACAGTGTCCCAGACTTTATGCAAGTAAAGGCTGGCTTTGTCAGACTATATGCAAGTAAAGACTGGCTCTAACTGGTTGCACTACGATCTATCCTGCTTTCCACAGTCCAGTGGCGACCGGTGAAAAACATGGGGGGTGTGGCGCAATTTTGGTGCAACAGTAATTTTATATATCCCTCCCGCAGGCCTATGGGTCAACATAGCACTTTTTTTTTTT
>JAODUH010050868.1:1825-18995 GCA_027564835.1 Typhlichthys subterraneus
ATTGACTACTTAACAGCCTCTAAATGTGTAACACCACTGGTTTCCAGTGGGAATATGGTTTCCAGTGGGAATATGGTGCCCTATAATTGTTTTGCTTCACTGTACATGCTTGCATTTGATCTAGCTTTACAGTAAATGCATTTAGTCAAACCATTTTTATTGAGACTTACAGTAGTTTTGCATCATAATCTTTTGACTGCAACACTATTTACCTATAGTGAACGTAATTTTGATGCATTTAGTTTTGTGTGTGCCTTTGTTAATGCAATAAGAAATGTATATTTTAATGTGTAAGTGGTGAAGGCCTACTCACTGACAAAATAGTTAAATTTTGAAATGTGTTTTGCATTTTCAGTATCTAGGTCCTTTTGCAGGTGAAACGTAGTGTTGCGGTCAACGCTCACTGTTGTAGGGTTTGTGCTTGCAGTTTTGAGAATGTATTCATGTCTGAGAAATTGTGTTTACACGAGTAATATTACTTATACAATAACAGAAATGTAGGGGCCTAGGCATTGAGTGACTTCTTAAAAAAATAATAAATGTTTTATAAATGAGTGTAGTCTTCTTATTTTTATAAGAAGCAATTTGACCAATGCATGCTATGCTAACCCCGCCCCCCTTTAACTGTGCCAAGAAGATGCGGAGGATACGCTGTCGCACATGCGCACCAGTTATCGACAGAATGCCGCCATGTTGAGTTCAGGCAGAGCAGCCTGTGAGCATTCCTGCCAAAGAAATCACGAATGAAATAACTGTGCTATCTAGTAACTATCTATTTTGAAGTTATTTAAGCGGCGTTGTTACTACGAATCAGGTGCAGGCGTGCAGCAAAATGCTAGAAAACCAGACGTTTTACGCAGAAGCTATGTCTATATTAGAGATAGTAATGGAAGCTGCAGTTGATTTTACTAGCAGGTTAAATACGCCAAGGAGCGAATCACCGGTGAGTAAACGAGACCTGTTGTGTGAAATGTTGACCAACTTTAAATGTGTGTATAACTAATATGGCAGACGTCAGACTTCTGTTCCGAGTACGCATATGACATATCGTTTCGTCTAAGCCTACTCGATAAACATAGTTTAACTTGTGACAGGCAGCTCGATCACGAATACTAGCAAGGTAGCCTACTGCGTAGAAACGACAGCACCTT
Organism: Typhlichthys subterraneus; assembly: GCA_027564835.1. Classification (NCBI taxonomy): domain Eukaryota; kingdom Metazoa; phylum Chordata; class Actinopteri; order Percopsiformes; family Amblyopsidae; genus Typhlichthys; species Typhlichthys subterraneus. Next base: position 2,977 of record JAODUH010050868.1, read on the forward strand.
GACACACTGAGGCGAACAATCTCAAATGGCGGAAGCATTTCTTAGCAATGCGTTTTTCCTGAAAAGTCCTTATTTGTCGGGACAGCTCCTTTTTTCAGGAGAAGTTGTCCTGTGCAGCCGGCATTGTATTGTGCTTGGTTAATGAAGAAATGAATGAACACACGAGCAGACGGGCTGAATTTTGATGGGATGCCGCCGTCAAAAATGAAATCCCACCACTTGTTCCTCACGTTTTTCTCCTTTGGAAGCCAGTGTAGAGACCGGCTGGCTTTTCTACATCTAGGCACTGCACATTCTACATGAGCAGCAGCAGACATTTTCCAATTTGTTATTGAATCATTTTTTGACTAAACGGGTATCAATCACAGATTCGAGATTATGCAAATTAAAGGGCCGAGGAGTTATTTTTTCAGCCACAATTACAGCTTTTTGTAGTATTACTAGGTCCATCCAAACTATTTGGGAGGGGGGGTGACAAATTAAATGAACCATGACTGAATTAAAAGAACTCACCTGGCAATGAGAGATCTGTGAGCTGTGTCTGTAATCAAATTGGTAACTGTAATTTATGACAACAGTTTCTCTAATTATTCACAGGTAGATCTTTCGGACATTCTTCAGAGGTTGGCTAAAGAGGCAGCAAGACAAATAAACACTTTGTTCATCCGAATCACCGCACCCATGTGGAATGAAAACAATATTCTCAAAATTAAAGTGAAGCAACTGGACACTGATGTGAAAACCACGGAACAGCATCTAGATGTTGCTCAGAAATGGAGAGACAGTGTTCTGAGAGGCAGCCCGGTCCTTTTTGAACAAAGCGGGCAAATCTTTATTTTAACACCATTTGAGAAGTTAAAAAACGACAAACATAAACGGACCGCAGGTTCCGTTCATGCTACGCTGCCAACTGTGCAAAGTGCTGGTATGTTTATCTGATTATGTATACACACTCTGGCTTCAATTACATTTGACTAGTGGGTCATATGTAATTAAACTTGTATGCTTTTTAGTTGTATTTCTACAAACACAACTTTATAGGAATTTTAAATGCTGCAAAATGTTATCTATTTGGGATTAGACTTGTAAACTAACATTGTCATATGGCCACATTTATTTTTTGTGTTGTGATACTCAAACGAAAAACATACAATCCAAAACAAACTCATCTGCAATAGTTAAAGTTAAGCATTTTACAGATTATGCACACTCACATAATGCACTCCCAACACCCAGACCCTGTCACATTAGGCCCGTTGCACTCTGCACGCGGAGCTGAAGTGCAAGCGTTTTTGGGACCGTTTCTCCGCTGTGCCTTGCACACTTTTCACAGACTGCCGGCGGAATGTTATCCGCCCTGTACACCAGCACTCTCTCTATGTAAGTTGGTCATGATAACCATTGATCGTGCAGTATTACAATTATATTATGCATGTTGTAGGACACATAACGTACAATCACTAATATTTTAGCACATAACAATGCAGATGAGCAAAAAAAAAAATCAATACAAATCAAAAATCAAACTATATATATCTTTCGTTTAACAACTGTCTGAGGAAATGGGGGTGGGGTTACAGAACAATGAACTGTTCTTTTAAATTATTATTTGTAGTGTTTCTCCATTGTATTTCCACTGCACTCTGTAAAAGTGTTAATAAAAACGTGAGGCAGAAGAAATACTCCCGGCGGGGGGGAAAAAAAAAACAAACAAAAAAAACATCTGTTCCGCCTTGGCTCAGCGAGCAGCATCGCCTCACTTGCAGTGTGCAAAGCACTGACTAACATGTGAGCGGATCAAATCTGACCTGCGTGTGTTGCGCTTCAGCTCCACATGCAGGCGGCCTCGGGTCAAACTAGTGTGTATGAAACGACACGGGGAGCTCAGCGATCTGTTGCTTTTGTTCCCACACCTGATGGGGCCCCCCCAGCCTCGCACCCTAGGCCTTCCATGGCTCCGATCGTGGTAGTCAACAAGGTGCCCTCCGTACCTACTCTTCTACTGGCCGAGGGCGGTCGAGTTGTGCCGAAGGCTCCCGCTTTACCAGCTGCCATGACAACGCCTGTAACGACGCCACTGGGAGCGAAGGTTGGTAATGTAGTAGAGAAGTCTTGTTTATCATGTGGTTTCTCATCTGTTGTCATTTTGTTTGTTTATTTTTCTTCTGTTATCATTCGCTCTTAGAATTCAAAATGTTTAATGGGATTTTAATTGACAGATTATTCTGCTTTGTTATATCACAGCATATTGTAAACATTTTTTTTTTTTAAAAAAGGTGCTCAAAGTTTATTTATATTGTCCATGTATAAGATAACATTTAATTTCAGTATCCAATTGTTTTGGAACATAGTGTTCTAGACTAGTCTTTTTTTGCTTAATAAAGTTATTTAATAGTTTCTGCACGTGGTTCACAGTAAATATAAAAATCTCACGTAAAGTGTGTCCTTATTAGAAAGGTTTTCACTTGTTTTCCTGTTACAGAAACCCCGGGGTAAAAACACGTCAAAACGAGTGAGGACAGAAAGAGAGAAACTTGTAAGAGGTATGGTTTGTTTAGAATTAACACAGATGTAATTTATTCTAAAAATAAACTATGCAAATAGGCCTAGCAATTTTACAGTGCAATCTTCAACGTGTAAAGAAGCAACCGGTTCAACGGACTAGCTTCTCGTTCTAAACGCAGACGCAGGTCTGGTGTTTCAGCCAAGGTCTGTAAATAAGAAAGTGATGCAGACCGCTAGCCTGGCTCGTCTGAGGGAGCTTCTGAGGGGACAAAATAGTAATTAATAGGTTGGTGTTTTGCCCACCCGTAACCCAGGCCCAGCAGAGATGCAGAGGACGCACAAATGGCAGGAGTGTAAAGCTGCGAGGCGCTTCTTCTGTAAGGTTTGCAGCGCCGGCTTTCATTGGCGTGCCGATCTTTTGAGCCACACGAAGGTCCACGTGAAACTACAACAAGAAAAGGTGTCTGCCTCCTCTTCTCGTGCAGTCATGTTCAAGTGTTTGAAGTCTGTCCGTTCAATTCTTCGCCTACATTCATGTGTATTGGTCATCATTAAATTCAGAGAGGAGGACCCACTATCAGCTGGAATTTCTTTACCTCTTTCTTTACCTCCATCAAGATTTAGTGATTACTATATGATTACGCATTACTATATTGTATTAAATTAGCCTAGATTTAAGAAATTCCATTAAATGCCTCTTTTTTTATGTTACAGAAAATGTACAGACCCCAGACTCCCCCGCTACAGACTGCACTTGTAATGAAACCGAGGATTGACAAGGACGTTTCAGAGTCTGATGTTATAGCAGCAGGTATGATTTGCAATTAGTTAATATAGCACTCTTATCCAAAGTAACTTGACAAAGAAATACAGTTACAGAGTCCGCCAGACTATCCTGCCCCCCTTTTATTTACACAAATAAACAGTAACAATGTTGATCACACGCAGGCGTAATAATAGCTTTCCGCCACCAGGCGACTCAGACACGGCCGACCTGAGCAAACGCCACGAGAGGAACCAGAAGAACAGGGCGTTGCGCACGGTGAAGCGTTTCTTCTGCAGCATCTGCCATGTTGGATTCCACTGGCAGGCAGACTTGCACAGGCACGCCAAAGTCCACAAGAAGCCCTTCCTCTGTCCCCACTGTCCCAGAGGGTACCTGACGGAAACCCTCCTGGAGAACCACGTCCTGCGTCACCACCGGCTCCAGCAGCCCCTTCCCTTCGGCTGTGACCGGTGCGGTAGAAAGTTCAGACTGCAGTCGTCACTGCAGAAGCACCTCGCCCGCCACGAGACGGGCGGCCAGCCGGCGGCGGCGCCATTAGCCTGCGGCCGCTGTGGGAAACTCTTCAAGGGGGAGGTGGTGCTCCAGAACCATCTGCGGCGCCACGAGGCTGACACGGAGGGCTTTCAGTGCCAGGTCTGCGGGAAGGTGTTCCGGACGGCTGCGCTCGCCCGCTGCCACCGCGTGGTGCACTCCGAGGAGCGGCCGTTCAAGTGCCCGCTGTGCGCACGGGCGTTCAAGAGCCGGAGCTGCCTGCGCTTCCACCAGACGGTGCACAGCGACCGGCGGCGCCACTGCTGCGGCATGTGCGATCGCAGCTTCCGGTATGCGTACTCGCTGACTGTGCACGTGCGGGGCCACACGGGCGAGGCACCCTATGGGTGCGATGTGTGCGGCAAGTCGTTCACGGCCGCCGCCTCACTGAGGAAGCACCGGGTGGTGCACACGGGCGAGAAGCCCTTCACGTGCCACGTGTGCGGCGCCATGTTCGGGCTCGGCGCCAACCTGCGGCGGCATCTGCGCATCCACACAGGCGAGAAACCGTACGGGTGCACCGACTGCCACGAGAGGTTCGCCGACAGCAACCGCCTCAAGGCGCACATGCTGCTGCACGGCGCCACGAAGCAGTTCATGTGCGACCTCTGTGGGAAGACCTTCCTCTTCAACTGCAAGCTGCTCAAGCACCAAGCGGCGGCGCACAACGGTCAGAGGACGTCAGAGAGCGCCAGCGAAGGCCGCGCTTGGCGGAAGACGCCGACGAATCACTTCCGCTGCGGCATCTGCCCCAAAGGGTTCGCCTCCGCGTCTTACTTAAGGATTCACGAGAAGGCCCACGACGGGCAGAGGCCCTACGGCTGTGGCATCTGCAACAAGTCGTTCAGCAACAAGTACGCGCTGGGCTCCCACGAGAAGACTCACTCTGACGAGAAGCCCTACGGCTGCGGCGCGTGCGGGAAGAGCTTCAAGGCGGCCAGCAGTTTGAGGCTGCACGAGCGCACGCACAACGGGGAGAAACCCTACGGCTGCGAGCAGTGCGGCAAGGCATTCAGCTGCAGCGGGAACCTCCAGAGGCACCAGAAGGTGCACACGGGGGAGAAACCCTACGAGTGCGAGCAGTGTCACCGGCGGTTCAGCCAGTCCAATCAGATCAAGCTGCACATGCAGATCCACACGGGCGTCAAGCTGTACCAGTGCGACAAGTGTGGACGGGGCTTTTCTGATTCTCGGCAATACAAGAAACATGGCTGCCAGTTTAATGTGGCTGCAATGCAGTAGTGGGGTTCACCTGGGTGTTAATAGGCACAGACGTCAGTAAATGCACATGCGATTATTTACTTCACTTAGTGAAGCGTTTCGCCCCCCCCCCCACCCCCCCCAGTTTGTTAAGATAATTAATAAACCTTTAACAAAATTTAAATAACTACATTTTTGTGGCTGTTTACATTTTCTTTTAAAATGTGTAACTTATTTCAGACATGATTTATAGTATTTTGTTTAATCTCATGTCTCAGTTCATTATGTGTGGGCCATGACTGGTCGATTACGGAAGAATCATAATCAGTTATTTTTGGTCAATAATGAAATTACGATCAACATTATTTTATAGAATGCTGCTTCTGTCAGACCACAGTATGTCGGTGGTCTGACAAGATCACCGTACCTGCTATTGTAGCCTACAGTCATGTGCACATAGCCTATTGAAAGTCGGCAAACAGTCCTGACAAACCCCTTGGATTTATAAGGAGTTCTAACATTCAAGTATTCAAACACTCATTCGGAAATACTAACAAGAATTCAAAGCCTGTAAAATGATATTGCGGCCAGACCTATGCAAAACGTAATGTTGCTCGATTACATTGTGATCGTTAGAAGACATGATCATATTTGATTATTTGCACACCCGTAGTCTACAATGATCATCAAATTTAGCTTTTTTATTTTTATAGGGAATTTAAAACCAAACAACACTGATTTTATATACTTTAAAAAGATACATATTCCCATTTTCCATATATAAATGTCGGGCATTTCAATATTTTTTCAGACGATTTAGCAAATAGAGGGTGTAATGTAACATAGCCAAGCAGATCCAGGTAGCCTTGGATAAAGTTATAGTCAGCTATTTAAGCTAATTTTAAGTTAACTGTCAAATCCAAAAGTATCCCCTCGCATTCCGCTATCTTACCGTTCTGTGCGTGTTGAAAAAAAAAATCAAGATACTTCAACACAGCCCTGTCTCTGCTAACTAAGTGGTGAACACCGTTCACATCAGCAAAGGCGTGGTACTAAGCTTTGCTTCACAGTTCGTTTCCATGTGTGGTGCGGCGCCGCAGAGGGATATTGTTTTGATTTGAGCACGAAAGTACAAGCGTTATGGAGGATGACTTAACCTGCCTTTAAGAGCATGGCATAGGCTAGGATATTGTGTGCTGCAGTCTGCACCACCGTGTGTTCACATTTACGGAGTCCGGTCTGTGTAGAAACACCTGATAATATATTTTCGCCTCGCACATGGAACAGACGGCTAACGGATCTTGACATGTTTGCTAAACTTGACTACAAGTGTTTTAGCTTCCAACCACTTGAGTATTGCAGCGTATGACAAGACGCCCTACACTTGTCATACGTGCAGAAAGAGATTGAAAGTATCCAGCAGCCCGACCCTGCAAGAGCAAACGCAGCGGGGGAAAACCCTTCAGTTGTGAGCAGTGTGCACTTTATAAAGGATGAAAGCCAAAGGGGTACCGTTAATTTGGAATTTAACTAACTTCACCATGTTTAAATAAATAAATCAGGTAGACCCAAATAGACCTCGCCAGACCTGTCATTTTCAGAGGTGCCCATGCCCTTATAAAGGACTACAGGTCTTAAGGGACTAATGTGAGAAAAATGTATGGCGTTTGATATTCTTCCCTTCTAGGGTCTGTTATTAACTCATACATGGGAATTTTCAAATTAACATTCCCACTGGATAACACTGGTGTGTAATGGTGTTCAATTACGAGATTGCCAAATAAGTAAGCATTTTGCTACATGCAAGCTATCCCTTGCTAGTGCTTAGAATATATCTAATCACTTGGCTCACGGCCAGGCTACAGCATAGATCATGCCCTATCTGTAGTTTACAGAGTATCTTAAATTGGCCTTTAGTGGCTCTGAAAGTCAGACTTGCATGGTCCTCCCCTCCCCCCGTAGTTTACTCGCTAATACTTTAATTAAAGTCCTGGATGTCTGCGGGATCATGATTATGCTATTTGATCCCATAGCCACTAGTTCCCAGAACTACTCGGTATCTCTTTAACCAAAAACCACACACATGAAGGCATTTATACTGTACATGAGCTCCTTTCGATAACTACATTTAAGATTTTTTCCTTGTCCATTCACTGAGCCCCCACACAATAATAGCCACACCCTGTATATTATTTGGTCTGGAACTTGTTGGCTGAAACACATTACACCAGTAAAGCAACTGGGAAAGCATGTGGCCTACCGGTACATTGTAAGACGAATCGCCATGTCCAGACGCCCTCATCTGAAGAGGAGATATCACAATCTCCTCATTTGTCTCAATCACCGGCGTCGAAAATGTAACAAAATCCACCAGCTTCTCGGTTAAGTGCTTGGCGTCTTTCTGGGCAACAGCTGAGCGTCTTCTGGCAGAGAAGTTATTGCGGTGGAGGAATCTGTCGAGCCAGCCGGCACTCGCGGCAAAGTCCTCCATATAACCGCTATCATTCACGGTGGCGTATAATTCTTTAGCCTTCATCCTGATCATCTTGCGGGAGACTCTACTTTGTCGGGCCCGCATGCCGTGAATCCACTCGCACATTTTCTGCTCCAGCTCACCGCTAGCCTTCTTCCTCCCACCACCATTCAGCCTGGCCCTGTTACCGTCTTTCTCAGACAGACACTGAAGTTCAGCTTTATTTTTTCGCCATTCTCTCACTCTCTTTGAATCAACGGAGAAATGTCTTGCTGCTGCTTCTCCCGAGTTTTGTTCAGCGTATTTGACAACAGAAAGCTTGAATTTCAGATCGTACTTTCTTCTCTGGGAAGCCATGGCACTAACAGAGCGGAGCTATGTTTGGATCAAATGTTGTTATACGGTTTGTATTCGTCCACTCTCGCGGCAGTTAACGACACTCGTTTTACGGCACCTGGAGATTTACGGGAGACTTCACATTTAATGCAGACAAGATTGGGTCCTCCAGAATTTCTGGGCCCTCCCCCAGAAATGTTGAGGGTTAAACATCCTAATTTGCTGCATTCTGGTGTAATTGTATGGACATTTGTGCCTGCGTGATGCGTAAATACGACTGGAGATTCCATCATTAATATAGTTAGACATCTGATAGGCCTAGTCAGTTGCTGTTCCCTCTTCACTGACTCGCCGCAGACATTTATATTTGTACGTTCTGCCATGAGACAATATAGCGAAGTATATGCTATAGCCTACAATCACAAAAACGGTTGCTGATAGGCTTACATAAATTGGGTCTATTCAATGAGTAGAAGACTGATCGTGAAAGTCACACAACCGGACAAATCTGAGTTATAAAAGATTATATAACCGAAAATTATTGGCATACTATTTCTTTCTAATGGCTGATACAGAAAAAAATATTTTTGTCGTCAATTAAGTGTCTATCAATTCACCATTAATTTGACCTTTTCTTGATTTCATGCATTTTACCAGGATTAAAAATGCTTTACATTCATTAAGTGTATATATAGATAATTTAGTAGATATGGATCTATTTTGTGGACTAAAAATCAGCAAACAGTATCAGCCACAAAAGAAAAAGACAAACAGATTGGTGCATCACTGCTTTATACAAAGTCAAAAAATATACTAACCCCTGCAGCATCGCGCATGTTGTCCTCAGCAGGTTCCTCTTTGCAGTAGGAATGATCAGGAAGCAAGGTTGAGCTGTAGGAATGATCAGTAAGTACGGCTGAGCTGAAGTCCAGCTCATCTACCCCGCTGAGGCCTGCACTCTCTGTCAAAAGCCTCTTCCATTCCAGGAGTCCAGTGCTCCACGTCCACGTCTCCGCAATCTCTTTCAGCCTGTTGAGTGCGACGGTGCGATTCCCACCATCCCCGTGTTTGTGCAGTCTACCAGCACGTCTCTTGGCACCGCCATGGCGCATCACGAGGGGCTTTTGGAACACCGGAGCGTCCGAGTGTTTGCTCCTGGCTTTGAGCAGTATAAGGCCTGCCATCGCTACCTCGGACTCCCTACTCGCTCTGGCGTTTTCTCCCATAGGAAAAGGTCTTCGCCTTTGTCTTATCCTAATCGGAATGGCTTTTGAAGCACTCGCACATTCCAAGAACTGCAGGAACGTCGGTGCTGTGACCCTCCATTCAGACAGGACTTGGTTGCACGTGAAAGTGGTGAGGCAGGACGGGGAGGACCGCTGGGCTACTGACAGAAACCTCTTATTCGCCAGGATCCTGCACTCCTTTTGAACGGCTATGAGCACTTCTCTGATCAGCAGCTTGGACTGGCTTGGCATTTTCATTAAGTGCTTTGCTAGTGTGTGATACTGTCCCCTGGCAATAGCGTTAATTAGCTTCTTCATTGGTCCCTTGACATACCGAATAGTCTCAGTCTGTGTTTTAGATATTGTAATGACCTGAAAGACAGAGACATATTTAATCTATGTAATTCAACCACACTGCATTACATGTATCTCAATTCATTTGAAGTCAAATATTATGGGCGGTCAGGAGATCCAGTTGAATTGCAGGTGAAATTCAAAAGGTGTGCATATCAGCAATTATTTCGCTACATACGTGTGTATGTAACAATAACATGCACCTTTACCTTTAGTTTTTATTTTATTTAGGCTATTGTAGCATATTGCACAGCTTATGTAGACGTACAGGCTACAATTGACGCACCTTTGTAGACCCTGGATCAAAGACACCGTGGTCAGTGGATGGCATGACCACCGAGGAACTTGTATCATTTTCAGATGTGGGTCTATGGAACAACAGATTCTCCCTCGCAGATTTCAGTGATCCCTCATCTGAAGTCTCTAGTGTAAGCGTCGACCATATTTTCTGTCTGGCTTTGCTCATATTTGTTATGAGTAACTTTAGTCTTTCCGTCTCTTTTAAGAAGTTATTATACCTAATAATCAAATCTTTACAAGGTCTGCAAATAGCCAGTCTCGTGTCGTAGATTTTCCCAACAAATTTCTCCAGTATACATGTATATTCCGCTTGGACCGATGAATATCTTTTAAATAATCTACATTTATTGGTCATTTTATAGAAGTGCTTACCACATTGTGCACATGTATTGTTCGCATTATGGTTAGGTGGTATTGTCGGCAACTGAGCCATTTCAGTATAAATTGCGTTTGTTCCAACTTGATAATACTTAAGATACTCTTCCAGCCAGGCGCATTTTAGTGATATTTTATAAATTGCGTTTGTTCCAACTATGTTGATAATAAATGCTAAATGATAATACAACATAGCCTTTTCCTGTCAAGTAGACGGGTCTTCTTCGCTCATTCATTGACAGAATGCAACTAACATTTTGTGCATATCGCCACCTGCTGTACATGAGTTTGTAACCTACTACAGTATCTTTTTTTGGTACCTCAGAAATTGGACGGTGGCCAGTAGATTCCTGATTATACAGTCTAGCTTACTGTTAATTTTATTTACTAATTATTTACAAATTTTGTTTTCATTAAAATTGTAGGCCTATAACATCCAACCTCATATTGTCGGCGATATTACTTATTAAAGGAGGATTTTACACTTTGATATTTAAAGCTTTTATTCTGAAGGACAAAAAGAAGCCGCTTCCGTTTCCGGATTCACGTGACGCTTTCCACTCATCTTCACTACGGTTGAGAAATAAATAAAGTATAATCGCTCAGGATGGCTGAAATGGAAACGTTTTACCTTGAAACATTTTCCATAATGGAAATGGTTATTGAAGCTGCAGTTAATGTGATCGGCGGTGCAAAGAACGGGTCCTGCAATACAGTGGAATTACAGGTGAGCGTTACCGGGGCATGTTATTGTTAGCAGAGACATTATAGAAGAGACAGACCTCTTCATGACAAATATGGCGACGGTTGGAATGAAATAGCCAATCGTATGCTTAGTAACAGCCAGAGATATTGGAATAGAGTGAGTTAATGGTGATTGGGACGTTTTTTGTATTTCTCCTTTGTGAAAGTCCTGGTGCAAGCATTCAAATCCAAAATATTAGCTCAACATATTATATATATTTTTGTGATCCATAGGTTGTTACATAAACAATAATTAAATAAGTTCCTATCTTACTCTAACGAGGTGTGGCATACACAACTGTAAACTGATCCAAAACCTCAACATCTTTGAACCTAATTGGGACACTAAGTTTGGGTGTTTGGGACAGCAGGCCAAATATGATTTATTTGGGCAATTTACCTATCACAAGCCCCGCCCCTTTCACTTGTCCTAACTAGTTACTAACTAGGTGGGACAACACATCATAGATAAGTATTAAAGGAAAACAGACGGACGATAAAAAAAATACTTAACTGTTATTGGAGGACATGCATAAAGGGGCGGTGCTTGGGATAGGTTAATTGTATTGAGACATTATATATAAATCTTAGAGCCTATAAGGACTTTGATTGTATGCCTATAAATAACACAGTTAATTCGTTAATATAATGCACACAATTCTTTTCTGTGAAACTACTCTGTTCATTTAACACATTTTTCACTAGCTAACATATCTGTATGTATTGCTTGTGCTACTTTGAGCTTTCACACTGTCCCAATCACCCAAACACTTTAAGTTATTGGGACAAATAACTGTTCAACATGATGGAGAAGACGGAGAGAATGTACTATAAACATATATTTAACAACGATAGATACGGTATTCGCTCTATTCTCTACAGCTGACCTAATGTAAAAGTAGCCAATCATGCGTTTGCACCATAATCTATTTACGAATACAAGCCGAGAGTTGCGAAGTGGAAGTTATGCCGCCTTCGCATCATATCGGGTTTATGGTAAATACGAGTTTCCGACTTGGAAATTGCAAATGAACGACCTCTCAAGTTGTAATCATGACTGGGAAATTCTGTTCCCGAGAGTTCCCGAATTGGTGACCTTCAATCATCCAAAATGTTAGAGAAGAGGGGAAGAAAGTGTTTATCCATGTTTTATGGATAAACGTATTTCTAAACCTTATTGTAAGGAAACATGTCTTTATATAATAATCCACAGTTCAACCAGACAGACGCCATTCAGAGATTGGCGAGGGAAGCGTCACGGAAAGTGCACGCCTTATTCAGCCAGATGTCCACACACATGAGGAGCGAGAACGAGAGTCTGCGGGCCGACGTGAAGAGGCTGCAGGCCGACGTGAGGAGGCTGGAGGATGATCTGGAGAAGGCCTGCAGATGGAAAGAACATGTCCTGAGCGGCAGCCCGGTGCTGTTTGAAGAGAGCTGTATGATATTCACATTGGCGCCGTTTGGGATGCTGAAAGTGATGGGAGATGAAGGACACGGAGAGACCACGTGCTCCGCTCTGCCATTGCTGCAGAATGGACAAGAAGACGCCGGTATGTTTTATGGAACAGCGTGTAGCGTATGGTCAAACTAGACATCCGCAGATTTGGCTTTCCTTTGTGTGTTCTACCTCTGAGTTGTTACTAGTGTGTGTAAAGCATTTATAGCACTGGCTAGGAGTTAGCTGCAGGGTATTGATTTTATTTAGCCTTTATAATAAAAGTCCAGTTAAATGCTGGGAACATTGGTTACAATGGGGGGGGGCTACAAAATTATATCGGTATATTTTCAGAAGAAAATAAAAATTAGACTATATCGTTTATATCAGGGCTATTCAACCCTGGTCCTGGAGGGCCTCACCCTGCATGTTTTATACCTCTCCCTGCTCCAACACACCTGATTCAAATCAACGGGTCGTTATCTGGCTTCTTCAGGCAACCTTGAATCAGGCGTGTTGGAGCAGGGAGAGATATATAACATGCAGGGTGCATTTGGCCTGAGGGGTGGAGTCAGGAGCGTTCAGACTCTCAAAGGGGCGGAGACACCAGAGAAAGCTCACATATGTCGGCCTACAAACTCCGCTTGCACAAGTTGACCTTTTCTCAGAGTAGCCAATGAGAGAGCAGATACTGAGTCACATGCTCAATTTCCTCTTCTGACAAACAGATACAGGTGGCCAGTTAGTATTACAAGGTACCGGTAATCAAAAACAAATGTGTATTAAATTGAGTCATTATAGCTGCAATATTCACAACCTCTTTGCTATGGATTTAATAATGTACAACTACAATTAATGTCACATTTCCGTCGGATTTCCTGTTTTTTTTTTTCTGCTGAGCATTTAGCCCACTTTATAGAAAATACAGATTTCATATATATATACATACATACACATACATGTATGTATATATATATATATGTATGTGTGTGTGTGTGTGTGTCTGTATATATATATATATATATATATATATGTATGTATATGTGTGTGTGTGTATATACACATATACATACACTGTTGTCATAATGTGCTAAAATATTAGTGATTATACGTTATGTGTCGTAAAACATGCATTGGCATATTGTGTATTTTTAGTCCATATCGTCCAGCCCTAATATCTGCCCTCATATCTTAGGTCTTAACAAGGTGGAAAATGAGTTGCCTCCTGACACAAGGTCTATATTGGTGAGCAACAGTGGTAAGTTTTGGTCTGTTGTGACTTACTACTGTCTTGTTTCTAGTTGTGGTTTATGTAAGTTTGGACTTTTATTCCCCCCCCTTTCCAGATGTAAATCCAGAAAACAAAACTGATCCAGGCACTGATTCCACCTCATTCAGCACAGAGGGTAAGACATACTTATTTACAGATTTAGTAGAGGGATTTACCTTAAGGCATCTTAAAATCAGTACATTTCTTCTTCTATTAGAAAAAATACAATGGCATGCAATGCTAACTATTTTACATTACCACCAATAACACCTCATTCGACTCAAAATGATGGACAATGGCCTAAATACCAGAGTTGCTTGTTGGGGTTTTTAGGTTTATTTTATTATTATGTTTTTTGCCTGATGTGTGGAATAGGTACAACTGTTGTTTGTGTCCAATGAAAGTGAAATGTGGGCTGTATAAATAAACTTGATATTGTCCTACTCTTGTGCTTCTACTGTTATTTTCCATTTTAACAATGCAGTGCATTGGCATTATCTTTGCTGTTGCGCTTTCTCACCAGCAGGTGGCAGCGTGTTACCGGAAGAGGCCAATGGCGAGGGAAGACAGCAGAAGCTTTACCAGAGGAGAGGGATGTACTTCGCCTGCCTGGTGTGTGACAAGACTTTCAGCAGGCGCTCCCACGTGACCTGCCACATGCGTACGCACGCGGAGGTGTTCACGTGCGAACAGTGCCCGTGCACGTTCAAGAACGCGGCAGCGTTGGAGCGCCACCTCCGCCGCCACGAGCAGCTGAAGTGCCCCCCCTCCTTCCCCTGCCAGTCGTGTGACAAGTCGTTCCGCAGCAGAGCGCTACTAAAGTCGCACGGGCTCGTGCACGTGGACGCCAAGCCCCACTGCTGCGGCGTCTGCGGGAAGTGCTTCAAGACCGTCGGCATGCTTCGGACACACCAGGCCGTGCACTCGGCCGACCGGATGCACTCGTGCGGCGTGTGCGGGGAGCGCTTCCGGCACCGGGCCAGCCTGCGCTGCCACATGAGGACGCACGGTGAAGACGAAAGCAGCGGCACGCACCCGTGCCTCACCTGCGGAAAGACCTTCGCCAAGCGGCGCTCCATGCAGGCGCACCAGGCCGTGCACCGCGGCAAGGCGTTCAAGTGCGAGACGTGCGGTGCCGGCTTCACGCTGCGCCACAACCTGAAGCGGCACGCGCGCATCCACACGGGCGAGCGGCCGTTCCAGTGCTCGCTGTGCGGCAAGACCTTCGCCCAGGCCACACACCTGAAGGACCACATGCTGGTGCACGGCGCCACCAAGCCGTTCATGTGCGACCTGTGCGGTAAGACCTTCCTGTACAACTGCCAGCTGCGGCGGCACCAGGCGCTGTGGCACGGCGAGGGCGGGCGGGCGCGCGTCGACGGCCGCACCCGCGCGGGCCGCGGCTCGCGGCCGCAGAGGGTGCGGGTCGGCCTGCGCGTCATCTACCGCCCCGACCGGACCACGGTGGACGTCACGCCCCTCAGCTGCCGGATCTGCCGGCGACACTTCGACACGGAGCCGGAGCTGGAGCAGCACGAGGCGGCGCACAGCGAGCAGGAGCCCATCGTTTGTGGCGTGTGCGGAAAGACGTTCCTCCACAAGTCCACCTTCGCCTACCACCGCAAGACGCACAGCGAGGAGCGGCCGTTCGGCTGCGGTGTCTGCGGCAGGCGCTTCATCCAGCGGCAGGGCCTCAAGACCCACGAGCTGCAGCACACCGGGGAGAAGCCGCACCGCTGCGGCCAGTGCGGCCGGGCCTTCCGCGTCTACGCCAACTACTACCGGCACCTCAAGGTGCACACGGGCGAGAAGCCCTATGAGTGCGAGGTGTGTGGCGTAAAGTTCCGGCAGCTCAGCCACGTCAAGTTCCACATGCAGGTGCACACGGGAGTGCGCCCATACAACTGCACCGAGTGCAACCGCGGATTCTCTGACTCGCGGCAGCTGAAGAAGCACGTCTGTGGGGTCGACGGGAGGAAGCGCCATGAGCCGCAGTCTGAGGAAATAGCTGTGCTGACCCGATGATGATGATGATGATGAAGTTCTGGAAATGTTATGTTGGCAAGGCACGTCCTTTCCAAAAGTGGGGATGTTTTACATTGACGTTATTGTTGTATGAAAGGCAAAAACGGTTGTGGAATTCCAGCCAATATGACGGCAGTAGGCCCGAGAATGCACTGTAGAACCGTATAATGTATTTCTCAGAAAACACTGCTGTGAATTTTAACATCTGAATGTTGAGATACAATACTACTAAAGAACATTTGTTGTGTATTTCTGTCAAAATAAAAGTTTTAGCAGTAACAGAAGCAGAGTTTTGAAAGTGTAACAAGTAGGCAACCGTACATTTCAGATGTTATACTATTACACTATATCTGTGATTGACAATATGTAGGCTGCTGCAGACTCTTACATCAGCCACGAGGAATTCGCTGTGGGGGGGGGGGGGGGGGGGGGGGGGGGGGGGGGGGGGGGGGGGG
>JAODUH010050879.1:0-14966 GCA_027564835.1 Typhlichthys subterraneus
GGTGAAATACAGGAGGGCAGTTCAGTGTCTCTCACCTGCAGCAGTGATGCTAACCCACCAGCTAACTACACCTGGTTAAAGGAGAATGAAGACTCACCAATAGCATCTGGAGAGAGCTACATAATCACTAACTTCAGCTCTGAGGATACTGGAGAGTATTATTGTGTGGCCAGAAATGACCTGGGAGCTGATAACTCTACTACCTATCCACTCTCTTTAGTAGGTAAGGTTAGACTAGTTAGGGTGGCTGATGCCAAGCTGAACTGTTGTCTTTATGTAATCAATTGGCAGGGTTATTAATAAAATAAAGAATACTAATAAATATTACAATACAGTACAGTGGGGTCTAAAAGTCAAGGTCCACTACCTTCTATATGATCATACTCAATCAATCAATCTACTACTTGATACTACGGAACACTTAATACTAATCTAACCCTAACATCACTCACTTCAGTAGATAATGTTAGGCTAGCAGAGGTTGGCTGACATGCAGATATCATGTGTATTCCTAATAATAATATGCTTGGCCTTGTATCCTTCAGTAAGACACCACTACCCACCCAATGATGCTTACAGTTGTTATGTACTGTTGTTTACTCATTGCATGTCGCTTTGGATAAAATGAGTCTGAATGAAGTAATATTAATCATTATGTTATCAATTAGCAGTGATTATTAAAATATTAGGCTACTAATATACATTGCAAATGTAACATTAATTAAGTGGAGTGAAATGTCTGGGTCTACTACAAATATATAGCTGTCATTCTCTACATATAAATATTTTATCTGGACATTTATCATTTGCATCATTTATCAATTATATTTGTGATTAGTCTACAGTATTAGACTGTATATTTGCCAAAGGTCTGAAGCTCTTTTTATTGAGACATCAAATGAGGAAATTATTTTGTGTTAGATGATGAATTATGAAACCAGTAGAGGTAAATATATATATAAAATAAAATATATGTAGAAAATGGAACAAGGATGTGGGAATATATCCCATTGTATATTTGATACACATGTGACTACTCTAATTACCGTTTCTGTCTAGTTACCGGTTGGCCTGCTTTTCAACTTCTGCAGACAGCTGTAGGGGTTACTGTTGTCTGCCTCTGCTTGGCTCTTCTGCCGTTCATCTGCCTGTAAGATTCAAATCGTTTTTCATTGTTTGCTCCTTATATTAAATGAACGTGTCAGTTTGTAATAACTGTACGTTTTGGTTCATTGGTCAACAGTCACCTGAGGAAGAAAAACAGTGTAAGCACTGACGATACTCTAAGGACCGGACAGTCTCTACCAGAGAATAAACGAGTGAGTGAGTCAGAGTGAGAAAGACAGAGAGAAAAATATAATAATCTAATCTCATGTTATCCATTATTTTCTCTTCTCTACAGTCATTCTCTAATCCTCCCATTGGAAAAAACGAAACTACAGAGACACAAGAGGATATTCACTACGCTAGCGTCCAGTTCTCTCGCTCCAACATCCCAGATGATCAGTCTCAGAGCCAGCAGGAGGATATCAATTACGCAGCGGTCAAATTTAAAACCAGCAACACTGCCCCCTAGTGAGCAACGTATAAACCTAGAAAACCTCCTGACCTTAGCGAGCTTCAATGTAATTAATCATGTTGGTGATATAGAGAGCCTTTCTACCCTGACAATAACTCAGGCTGAATGACACAAACACATACTTCTGCAGAGATACAACAGACAAGTCAGAAGTAAACTGTTCCAGTGGGGCTAGTCTCCAGGTCACAGGTAGAGTGGTACAGCATTTAATTAGCATTTTAGGAATTAACAAATTAAAGTATATACCAGTTTTCATAACAGGGTGAAAGAATGCTGTACAATTAACATGAACAAATACAACTGACATATAAATGTTAACACAGACCTGGAGGTGAATGAGACAAATAATGGACAAGTCTCTCTGAGCTGCAGTACCAGTTGTACTCTGACTGACACTGTGAACAACATTGTGGAGGGTAAAAACACTCTTCACCCTTCAATAAATGCTGCTTAGTTATTCCTGTGTTAATAGTGACAACAGCCGTCTCCACTCTGACCTCAGCAAGCTTCAATTAAATTTAGACCTTTAAGTATCCACTGTAATAGTAAAAGTCACAATTATTTGTGACATTTGTATGTTTGTATTTACACAAGTTTTGAGTTGACATAATCTTACCATAACCAGTTATTTCTGTGCATTATACTAACAATTCATTCACTATGGATTTAATAAGACAAAATAATGGCACAAATCAACATCATTTAAGTTCAGACTGTTCAAGTAATTTATTTTGTATTAATACTAGTGAACATATTTAATAAATTCACATACAAAAAAATACAATACAAATGTTGCTGGAAGTTACATTTTTGTTGCTGAAATAACTTCGAGTCAAATCAGGTTTACATTTTATAGTATTGTTTTACAGTAGGACAAGTCACTAAAAAAGCAGAATAGCATGTATCAGTGTATAACTAAGTAAAACAAATGTACATCTATTTCATCTAGGGGCATTCAATATCATGTTAGAGTAGAACCATGACTTCATGCCTAGACTGAGGCCTACACTGAAGGAATGTAGCACACAATAAAGGAACCATTAGGAGTACCTCTGTAGGAATATAATTTGTGTAAAGACTGCATTTCCCATAAGCCCCATTGCCTCACGACAAAGAGCTCACGATATCGAATCATAATAGATCTGCAGCTTCCTCGCCAAAGTTCAGATTTTCTTATGTCATATTGTACTATAGATGCATCACAAAAAAATGATCACAGATTGAAAAGTAACATACATATTACATAACAGAATGAAGCATTCTTATACCCAAACTGACTTACAGTGAATACAGTATGAATGAGCAGTTACGTGTTGACATCATGCTCAAGAACTGTATGCTTACATGTAGTCCAAGCAGGGTTCAAACCCATGACCTTTCCTTAGAGGGTAAACTCCTTATCATGCCTTTAAAAGGGTTAATCCACAGTCAATGATCCTACAATAGGTTAGCTGACAAGGCTTCATTACACTCACTGATCATTAGTTAAAGCTTTAATGACCTTATGGAACATTATCATTTGATCACTGATCACAATTAGAATATCTTAAGCACACATGCTAGACTGTAATATTCAAACAATTTCTCAAATATGTGTATTCTAATCCCAGCTACACAATCCGCTTTTATTTCCTGATTGAGCCTGCAGCTGTTCGTTGCTGCCACCAGGGGGAGGAACAACATTATATTAATGCCACTGTGGGCAGCTACATACCTTGTGCACAATGTGAGATGAATGTGCAATGGACCCTGTATTTAACAAAGTTATCAAAGTAACATGAAGTGGCTCATAATGTTAATTACTGGTCCATTATTTAGTGATATAGTTTAGAGAAAAGTAGTGAACCAATCAATTACTGATGCACTGACATTCCTACATGAATGGACCAACTGGTGTTATGAGCTACAGGTTCCTACTATGACACCTCCATTGAACTATAGTGAAATAGAATAAACATGAAAGCAGTGTTAGATTTACAGGTAACCAAACCTCCTTCAAGTGGCTATCTCTAGCCTAAACAACTGGTTTAGGCTAGGCTTCAATGCGTTCCTCATCTCTAGTTACACACAAACAACCCAAGTCTTCCCTCACACTATTGCTGGTCTACAGTGTAATCCGCATTGAGGTCCCACATTGCTATATTGTTACTCCATAACCACACACTAATTTCCTTTATATCGACTGTACATCTTTGTCACATTTCAGAGGATGGAATGTATTGGGTTAGATATGGCCAACATGCCATACCATGATATACAACATAATATTGTAACTGACAGTAGCAGCTTTAACATTTTAGTTTGTTTTACTTAGTTTATAATATTACTTACTTTATAATACTGTTTCAATATGTACTTCATAACTGAGTAAAATAGGAAAATAAATAGCATCACTACACTATTAAGAAATAATTATTTTGTACTGCAAAAGCCACACTGGAGTATTCAGTTATCAAGGCCCTCACATCACCAAACATTGCACAGAGGACACACACACACGCACGCACACACACACACACGCGCGCACACACACACACACACGCACACACAGTCAGTTAGTCAGTTAGCAGCTGCTTGGCCAGTGACTGGAGGACGTCTCTCCTCTCGTACAGGTACAGCTGGGTCTCCCACAGCATGTTCACCAGGATGCTGTCGCTCACTTCATCCAGCATTACCTCCTGAGATAGCTGTGGACTCAGTCTGCAGGTGGAGGGGTGGTAACATTGTATGAGGTGTGGTCACATTGTATGAGATGTGTTCACACTGTATGAGGTGTGGTCACACTGTATGAGATGTGTTCACACTGTATGAGGTGTGGTCACATTGTATGAGGTGTGGTCACACTGTATGAGGTTTGGTCACACTGTATGAGGTGTGTTCACACTGTATGAGGTGTGGTCACACTGTATGAGATGTGTTCACACTGTATGAGGTGTGGTCACACTGTATGAGATGTGGTCACATTGTATGAGGTGTGGTCACATTGTATGAGGTGTGGTCACACTGTATGAGATGTGTTCACACTGTATGAGGTGTGGTCACACTGTATGAGGTGTGGTCACACTGTATGAGATGTGGTCACACTGTATGAGATGTGTTCACATTGTATGAGGTGTGGTCACACTGTATGAGATGTGGTCACACTGTATGAGATGTGTTCACACTGTATGAGGTGTGTTCACATTGAGGTCTACCCATAGTGGGAGGTCTTCCCACTACATTACACAGCTATCCTGTTTTACATTACTACAATATAGAGAGCCTAGGCCGCGTGTCCACCAAAGTGTTTTTCCGCGGCTGAAAACGCTGGTCGCTCTGTTGAAAAAGCCCAACTGTCAGAGCTATGAAGCGTTTTTGGAAGCGCAGAGTTTCTTTCAGCTGAGACTCTTTGGTTGCTTAGAAACAGAATCTCCGTGGGAATTCATATGTTGCAAATAAATGCTATTTTTTGCTAATAAATGCTGAATAAATAATTTGTTATCAACAAATTATTTTATTTGTAATATTCTATACATTATTTTTCGTGTTAGTATTGTTATCTAGTCCGGGGATATCATCTGACTATCAACTTCTCCATTGTTGCTGTCGTTGTGTGCAAGCAGGAGGATGTGACTGTTGCTTGTAGTACTTGTCCCGCCCCTTCACCGCTGCGATTGGACGGCCAAGGAAACAGTGACAGTGATGGGTCGCGGCGTTTCACCCAAAGTTGAACATTTTTCAACTTGAAAAAACGCTCAGCGCCCGGCGTTCGGCGTGGAAAAAACGCTCAGCGCCCGGCGTTCGGCGTGGAAAAAACGCTCAGCGCCACGCCACGCTCCTGCCGTTTTTAGAAGCCTGGAAAAACGCGGCGCTCCCATTGGAATCAATTGAAAAATAACATTGGCGTGAGAAAAAAACACTTTGGTGGACACGGGGCTTAAGTCATTATGTTATTTATAGTTTGGAAAAAATATGTATGGTAGTAGTCAACAATTATTTTTAGATCCTGTTTGAATTGTGACACAATGTACACATACGATGTTTGTCTATTTAAAAGATAATTGTTCAAGTCAAGAACGCTGCAGTTTGTTGTAAAACTATAAAGTTATCTAGTTTTTTATGTAACCGCTCAGTGAACTACAGCTTTCTTCTCGCACAACACACGTCACCAAAACAATGCTTTCTTCAGCTTGAGGATTGTGGCGCGAAAATGTCATGACATTTACTGTATGCGACTTAGGGTTTGTAGACTTACTGATGACATATTTCCACAGCATTATACATCAAAACATGCACGACAAACTGAGTCTTGACTCAAATAATTTTCTTTTAAATAGTCAAACATCATATGTGTACTTCATATCACAAAGCAAATGGAATCTAAAAATTATTTAATTCTCGCCATAGACTACCATACACATTTTTTCCAAAATTAGGTCCCATGATGCAGAAGTGACTTGGACTCTCTATAGGCTGTTCTAGTTAGCATATTCAAATGAATCCACTTATTATATTTGCCTATTTTATTACCTTAAAGTATGTACATATATTATTTTTCCATGGAGCTTTTCATAATCTTTTCCTTGTACATTGTGTTTATAATGATGTGACAATATATATATATATATCCTATCTTCTAATATTTAATGAGCCACAAATTACATCACATTTAAATAAACTGTATAAAGCATGTTGTGGTAGCAGGGTGTGACTGACACACATACACACTTGTCCAACCTGTGGTAGATGGTCTCAGTCATTTCACACCATGCTCTGGCCCGGTCCACCACACAGCCATCAGAGTCTGTACACTGCAGGACCAGACAGACATGAGAGACAGACAGATGTACACATTATTCATAAGGAAGACACTCACTCATTCGTGCTACTGTAATATATGCCCTAATGTTAATATGTTGCTTCAGTTGTTAATAAAGACTGTTCTGATATGACCTGTCATGTTAGAACATCTGTCTGATGTCATGTTAGAACATGTGTCTTCTCATGTCATGTTAGAACATCTGTGTCTCATGTCATGTTAGAACACGTGTCTCATGTCATGCTAGAACATGTCTCATGTCATGTTATAACATCTGTGTCTCATGTCATGTTAGAACATCTGTCTGATGTCATGTTAGAACACCTGTCTTCTCCTGTCATGTTAGAACATGTCTCATGTCATGTTAGAACACGTGTCTTCTCATGTCACGATAGAATGTTTGTGTTTGTGCTGTGAACATACTGTACATCCTAACTGTACTCACACAGTCCACCAGCATCTTGCCCAGCTCCTTGGCTCCTATGAAGCTCTTGGCCAGCTCCAGAGGGCCAGAGGGCCGGAACACATCCACAGAGGTCACAGCAACTTGGGGAGGCTTGCCTAGGAGAACACACACGCACACACACAGACACACATGCACACACACACACAGGAGCACAACCATCACATATCTCAATGCATTATAAGGTTTCAATGTTCATAAGAAAATGTGTTAAGAATATCCACTAGATGGCGCACTACAGCAATGGTGAGATGACAACAGACAGCAGAACAAGAATTTGCCAAATGCATATATGACACCCTCATGTATCCTCAAGTATAAAAAAAAAAAAAAAAAATGTATCCTCAAGTAACCTCTCAAGATTACTGAACAAGCCTCAAGCTTAGGTGTAGCATTAAAAAAACCAACAGGATACATAGTGTACTTACTGTACTTACTGATTACTGACATAATCTTACCTGTGCCGAGAGAGACCACTATACCGAGCTTCTGGATCTGATCAGCGCTCCCCTGGGTCACATAATGAAGGAAGGAGAGGAAAAACAGAGGAGCGTAAACACGACATCTTCACATGGGCTGTTCTGTCTTCATAAATTAGATTGTTAACTAGGAAATAATAAACTGATGACCGGATTATAAAACAAGGATCTTTACTTATGAAAGATATACTCAATTACACAGAAATTTGCATTCACGTCTGTCAATCACACACACCAATTGTTTGGAGGCATGAAGCATTACGGGCAATGATGTCACTTTTCAAACTACATGGATCTTGGCTTTAACTCTTATATAAAAATCAATTATACAATTCAAACCAAATATGCTAATTTAAATTAAAGTGTGCATGGGGTGAATAAAATGGATATTGACAAAGTAGAGAAAACATACAGTTAGTTACTACCTCTGCTTTTAAAGCCTTGTTATACTGATGGATTTCTGTCATGGCGTCCAGTGTTGGGTTATTGGCCAACAGCCCTCCATCTAGGAAGCGCCCCATTGGTCGAAAGTAGGTCGGGGCAGCACCACTGGAGCGGGCGGCTCGCCACACAAGTTGCTCTGATTGGATAAAACGAGCCAATAAAACAGTCAGTTGTAAATGCAGTACACGTTCAAAATATAAATGGCCGCTGCATTTTCACCCAAAACTGTGACGGACACACAAATGCTTTGTGATCCAATTTCCCATGCCCTTGTTTTCATGTGCGTACGCACACGCACGCACGCACGCACACACACACACACACACACACACACACACACACACACACCTTCATCTGCCACCATCCTACGCTTCCTGGCAGGCTCCTCAGTGTATCCTACAATCAACACATCCTCATCCTCCCATCCTGTAACAACAACATGGCTCACTCTCCACACAACCAGGCCCTGGCCACAAGTCAGTCACATTAACACAACCTAAGGCCGGACCTTCACATGGAGCATGGCCCACTAAAGATCACACATGGACAAACATGAAACATGTTACACTCAGACACCTTGGGGGATGGTGAGGGGCTGGAAGGTGGCCTTGCGGGCATAGGGGGGCTCTGTGTAGATGGAGGGGGAGTCGTAGTTTCTGAACATGTGCAGCTCCCCCGGGTGTCTGTCTGCCAGCACGCTGGTTACCATGACCCTGGTCGGGAGAGATCGAGGATCAGAAAGAACACAGAGCAAATCAACTGGACCAGTGTCTCCCAGCCCTGGTCCTGAGGACCCACTGCCCTGTATGGTTTAGATGGTTCCCTGCTCTTACACACCTGATTCAAATTAATTCAGTTGGAAGCCTGCTAACGGACAGATGCATTTGTATCAGGTGTGTTGGAGCAGGCTTCTGTCAGAGACTGATTGTGACCCATAAGCCGCCCGATTATTGCTCTAAAATCTATTTTCGCTGATTAGCGTTCACACAGGCACCCTGGTGGCGGACCAATCAGTGTGGGCAGGTGAGCTGACGTTGCAGTCAATTGTGTTTCCGACTGGTGCTAGAGCTAGATGAGGCGATCACAACACTCGTAGCAACGCAGATTGATTAAACGCTGTCCAATAGTTTAACAATTAACCAGAGGTCTACGCCCAGTAGGAGGCCGTAGCTGGATTGACAACAACATTTTTGTTTTTCTGAATGTAATTCTTCCGATTTCGGGTTACCTGTTTACATGGGATGTCATCTAATCGAGTCTGGTGTTTACATGCACCAGAATACATTTTAAACATGAGCACACATAGGCTCGGTAATGTAATATGTAATGTAATGTGTGTCTGGCTACAAAAAGGCTAAAACCGGTTAGCGTCTGGCACGTCGGGGGTGAGTGAAGCTATTTGTGACTGGATATACGGCTCCAGGTGAAGTCACCGTAGCTCCCATTAACTTACTTAAGTGTGTCGCAATTGTTTTGTCCAGACTTTGTACAGTGGCTGTGCAGAATATTGTTTTGTCTTCAATCAATTCTGCATTCACACATATACTTGGGGCCTGCGCGCAATAACGTATCCAGGAAGTAATTAGGTTTAACCGTTTACGTGGTAGAATTCTTCTTTCAATCGGGTCATGGAACGGGTTATACTACCCCTCTGCTTCGGAATACATTATCTATTCTATATCTAGCCTTTCTCTTCCGATTGAGGCGTTTATATGGAGCGTTTTCATTCGGGTTGGGCTTTTAACTCATTAAGGACGTATCCCAGGTAAGGACGCCTTACCTGGGATACAGAATGTCCGACATCTTGCTGTTCTCTCCGAACTCTTTCTTCAGGAAGTCCTCCAGTGGTGCTGACTCGTAGGGTCGCGACCCCTTGAACACCTGCTCCTTCATCCTGAAGTACAGACAGCGGAGGTACTCCATGGATTTCCCTGCACAACACCCAACAAAAGAATGTGGATGCTGCTGTCAGTCATGCCACACCTCATATGTGTGGATGTTTTTCTGCTCCCACTTGTGTTGTTTACACACACACACACGCACACACACCTATACGCACACACCTACACGCACACACACACACCATGGATTATAGCGAGGGCCAGAATGCCCCCGGTGCTGGTGCCAGAAACCCAGTCAAAGAGCTCTCTGGTGGGCCGACCAGCTTCTCTCTCCAAGGCTATCAACATCTGGATCAGCACCAGACCCTTTATACCACCGCCATCCAGACACAGCAGTCTGTCTGTCCTGTAAGAGAGCAGAGGATGCAGTTGGAGCAGTCACCTGACAGACAGACAGACAGACAGACATGCTCTGTGGTGTTCCACTCTGCTAAATACTAGCCTCTTCCTCCCGGCCACCAGGCCATCCACTGCAGTTGAGCCCCTGCTCATCACACCAACGGTAGCCGCAATATATATGATGTCGTCAAACCCTGCCAACCAATCACAGGTCAGTATCCACTTCACAATAATCAGAGGGCGACACATTTCATTTACTTTGGACCCATCTTGCCTTGCGGAAGCAGGTGATATTGACAGTGATTCATGCATGAAGACATTCTGTTAACAGTCCTAATCCCGAAACACCTTAAAGATAAGACGGTGGACATGAGTGGGAGAGGGAGGGATGGTGGCGTTACCTATGCCCGGAGATGCAGCCTTTATGGAGCTTTGAGAGGGGCTGTTAGGCACAGGTGGGTGGCACCGTTGGACCCCTACACTACACAGCATGTCCAGTAGTATCTTTCTATTAGGACCTTGTCATTCACATCACATACAGGGTAAGACATGCACACACCAAAATGTAAACAGTAAGTATGTAAGAAACATTTATGAATGAGTGCTAATGTCATCACAAGCAGTAAGTAGCATACATAACGGTTCTATAGAGCAGCACATGCTCAAACATTGAACTCTTTAACAAAGGTTACGTGGCAGTAAAATAAGATATGATAAGATTTATACAAAACCCCCCCTCCCCACACACACACACACATAATTAATAATTATAATAAATTAATTATTATAATTATAATATGTAAACATTATACAGGCATTCAGTGTTTCATACTCAACCATGTTTATGCAAGACAGCCAATAACAATCTATCATGACACTGTACACAGACTTAAAAAAGGTCACTAGATGTTAGCAAGGTCACAAAGCATTTACAATCCCGCTCTATGGCTTCACATTTGAGCATAAAAACTACATTAAAAAAAACTTTAAACACACACACACACACACACACACACACACACACACACACGCACGCACGCACGCACGCACGCAAGATCACCTTTGCTAGTACGTGCAGCGATGAGCCCGGGGGTTTCTCCAAGGTCATTGTAGATCTCCACGTCTGCACCAAACACTATCAAAGCCTTGATCAGTTCCATATGGTCCATCTAAGGTGACAACACACATTGTTGTCATGGCTGTTGTCATGACAACGCGATACTGCGGCTGCCTATGTAATTCTTCGTTTGTTGCCTATCATAACTTGTACTTGGTTGATGGGGGGCAGGACAATATGGTGGTTTGGGTTTTCAACTCTAAGATGGAAGGTGACAAGAAGCAGGATGAGGTAAAGGAAAAGGTATAGTCGGCCAATGCTAATTGTAAGTCTCCACATACACCCTTACAGTCCCTAGGACCAAGCTTTGCACTATGGGTGATGGAGCTTTCTGCTCAGCTGCACCTGGACTGTGGAATGCTCTTCCTGACCACCTTAGGCCACCACAGAGGCTGGATGTTTTTAAACGTGGCCTCTAAACCACCTTTTTAAGAAAGCTTTCGGTTAATGCCTTTTATTGTTTCTTTGTATATTTACAAATGGACCTATCTTATTTTTACTAATATTGCAACTTTTGGTATAATGTACTGCATATGTAAATTGTTGTTTATATGTAAATTTTGTGTATATGTAAATATAAGGTATATGGTATATGTAAATATAAGGTAAATGTAAATTGCTTATATGTAAATTGCTTATTTAGCACTTTGGGATTTCTTCTAATGTAAAGTGCATTACAAATAAAATGTATTATTATTATTATTATGTCAAATCCACCAAATATCTCCTCACATTTCACTATCTTACTGTTCTCTGTGTGTGCTGAAAACCTCCCGTACTTCTATACAATCCTGAGTCCTGTCCTGGCTAACACTGCTCACAACAACAAAGCCGTAGTACTATATGTTTGCTTCACAATGTGTTTCAATGTGTGAGGCGGTGGGATATTATTTTGATTCGTTCTCGAGAATAACTGACCCTGCCTTTAACCCCTGTAATACTGGCAATTGTTGTCACTTGTCATTTTGGAGCTAAATGACCTCATTGTAAACGTTACAGGAAATGCAGTACTTTTAAACGTATCTTCCTCTGACGGCCTGATACAACTAGGTTATTCCACCATGAACAGGTGCAGTAGATGGAGCTTTACCTATTCTTCTATTACTGTTATTGCTCAATGACTCACAGTCACGTTGACTTAAATAGTAAACGCACACACCCCCCCCCCCACCTTCATGGCGAGGTGCAGGGCTGTGTTCCCATCCAGGCCCCTGAGGTTGGCGTCCGCTCCGTGCGTGAGCAGCACCATGGAGGCCTCAAAACGCCCCCTCTTGGTGAGGATGTGCAGGGCGCTCTCCCCCGTCTTGCTCAGGTAGTTCACGGCACCGTGGCGCTCCAGCAGCATGCAGCACATCTGGCACAGGGGACAGAGACTTAAGACAGCGGCACCGGACTAACAATGGCTCACCCATGTACTCCTCTGTGGCCCTGCAGCCCTACTTGTATGGCCTGATACACAATAAAGAAAGTCCTGTAGGCTGGAATCACCAAGGTGACATAAAATACAGGCTTCAACTATTTCAGTTTGTGTCTTTAATTATCCCACGACATGAGGTTCACTTTGTCAATTGATGTATTCAATTACTTAACTTTATTCTTTATATGTGACAATATTCTAATGTATTGAGATGCACCTGTATACTGTATGTGAGTAAACCCTCGTCTTTACAAAGGTTTAACATCCATAAGATCACATATAGGAGAATGGTCCCAAAAGCAGTTTATGCCCCTTTGTTGGAAATCATAGCCCACACACGCCCATGGTAAAACAAAGCACATCATTCTATATGCGGTACACGGTTGTTGTTGTTGGTTTTTTGACAGGAAAGTACAGAGAGACAGGAAACCAGTGGGAGAGATATATTGGGAAGGATTAAGAAATAACAGCGGGCCGGAATCTAACCCAAGTCTCCCAAGACATGAAGGCCCATATGGGCAGGGAGTTATTGTATTCACCACAGCTCCACCCACGGTACAATTTACAATAGGATTAGGCTAGTGGTTAGCTTGACTACTATCTTAGAAATCTACATGCCTGGCCTTCCTGTAAGCAAAATACATACTCCTTAATAAATACTCCTAAATTGCTCACCATAAGTCACTAAATGACCTAATGCCTAATGACCTTAATCACATTTTTGTGTTAGATTTCTAAAATGTTATCATTATATAAAAACAATACTGTTGATACATAAGGGGGTTTCAAAATTAATTATCCAAGCCCTCCATATGGTTTATAACCTCAGCAGTTTTGGCCCAGTGGAGAGGGGTTCCTCCATATACGGGGTCCTCAGCCTTGATCTGAGCTGGGTCTGCCTTTAGAATAGCTTCAGCACAGCTGATAAAGAGACACACAAAATTTATTAAGAAAAAAGTGCAAATTTTAATTAAATATCAAGTTCAATCGATTTGAAATATCAGACATGGTATGGTTTAAATTATGTTAGTATATTAGTAAATTATGTATATTACTGTTTAAAAAGTAAAAATTACAAAATGGTTACAATATTGCTATGAATCATTGTTCTTTTTTATCGACCCGAAATGGTGGTTATCAGAAATGTCATATGTTGTCGATTACATGTAATAATAGATTGTGGTTTGCTATAAATCAAGACATGTACTGTATATCTTTGAACATTCATTAAATTCTTGTAACCAATGTATTACTTCCATGTCGTTGACTAACCCATTGTTTCTGTTAGGCAGCTATTGGGTCAAGGGCAGCTGACGCTTGGCAACGATCCCGAACACAGCTCAGCAATTAGGTGCTACATTGCGTTCCAGGCCAGACTATTGCCTTTATAAAATGGCATTGGAACAATTAAGTGTTGTGCATGTATGTCTGCCAGTCAAACAGCCTGAATCAAAATACTGTATATTTTCAGTTGCAAGTATTAACAATTCGCAATTTGTGTGGTATAGGCAACGTATTTTGTTCTCATAATACACATAAGTGAAGAGTACCAGTAGACAGTAGAAACACAATGAAAATGTGTCTGTGGACATGCTAGTTATCACTACAGCTGCTAACTGTACCTCTTCTCGCTGTACTTCATGGCAGCGTGGATAGGATAGCTGTTAGTGCCGATGACATCACACTTGGCTCCGCCCCCCAGAAGGGCGTTGACTGCCT
Source organism: Typhlichthys subterraneus (assembly GCA_027564835.1). Classification (NCBI taxonomy): domain Eukaryota; kingdom Metazoa; phylum Chordata; class Actinopteri; order Percopsiformes; family Amblyopsidae; genus Typhlichthys; species Typhlichthys subterraneus. The sequence goes on from JAODUH010050879.1 coordinate 14,257, forward strand.
CAGACCGGCCCAGGCGACAGGCCACATGGAGGGGCGTCTCCCCCGAGACGTTCAGCTCGTTCACACCGGGGCACAACCGTGAACAAAGCAACTGGACCCAAAGAAACATGGGTGCAGAATGGAGCGGTGACACAGAGGTTACTGTATGTCTTGGCACTAAATATAAATCTTTGTTTGTTGACTTTTATCTCATTTCATTTCAATTTTCATTGTAGTAAAAATATATACATTTACATATAACATCTACTGTATGTTATGTCAACATAATTACACCTTTATTGACGAATCTAATTTAACTACATCCTAGTCTGTAGAGAGAAGTGACTATCCACTGGAACCACCGCTTATTTAAATGCATTTATATAGAGCTTTTCTAACCTTCCGGCCACTCAAAGCGCTGTACAGGATATCCTCACATTCACCCATTCACACACCGATGGTGATTGCTGCCATGCAAGGCGCGTCCAACCACCGGGAGCAGTTAGGGTTAGGTGTCTTGCTCAGGGACACCTCAACACTAGAGGAGTTCAAACTAGTGACTTCCGGATCACCTGTCGCACCGCTCTACCGACTGCGCCACTGTCGCCCAGATTTAACCCATTATTGTAGGCAACCACATGTTCTGTGTATTGCGCTGGACACACTGGACTATAACCAAGTAGTAGAATACATAATAACATACATGTTCTGTGTATTGTGCTGGACACACT
>JAODUH010050879.1:15066-44005 GCA_027564835.1 Typhlichthys subterraneus
TAACCAAGTAGTAGAATACATAATAACATACATGTTCTGTGTATTGTGCTGGACACACTGGACTATAACCAAGTAGTTGAATACATAATAACATACATCTTCTGTGTATTGTGCTGGACACACTGGACTATAACCAAGTAGTAGAATACATAATAACATACATGTTCTGTGTATTGTGCTGGACACACTGGACTTATAACCAAGTAGTAGAATAATGAGAGAATTTCACTTCAGCAGCAATACTTACAAAGTATGAATTCTGAGAACATTCCCACCAATGGTACTAAATAATAAAGCAATAGAGAGGTCACATCTGTCTCTGAAGCAGCAGGTTAAGGTCGTCTTGTGTCTGTGACCAGGTATTTCACTACCCTCCATTATCCTCTCTGTCTGTGTATTAGACAAATGCAACAGGCTGCCTAGAACCTCACCTGGATTACAGCAGCAGAGTCCTGCTTGGCGGCGGAGTGGATGGGTGTCTCTCCGTTATGGTCCTTGATGTCGGTGCGAGCCTGGCTCTCCTCCAACAGTACCTTTATGCACCCCAAGTCACCTCGCTCACACGCCAGGTGCAATGGTGTCTGCCCCATCGCGTCACGTGCGTTTATCTGACTGGTTGGACAAAAGAAAGAAAAGACTTCCACTAGACTGATATATTTACATGGTTTAGTCCAGTTAAATATAAGTAACAACAACAAACAAAATAACTGAAAACCTCTGGATGTAGTTGTGTTTTAGACACTCCCCCAGACCCGTTTCCACAGCAATGTGGGCAGAACTCCGGTCCGGGTGGTTGCGGAGGCAGTCAACGATTGGCTGGGTGGTCTCAGCCTTCATGGGAAATGTCTCATAGAATGGGCGGAGCTTGAGAGCATACTGTGGGAACCAGTTCATGGCATCCTCCTCAGAAGCAACTTGGAACAACCTTGCATGCAGTGGAATAACGTCAGGGTCAAAGGTCACACATTATGCACTATGACATCTTAAAAAGTCAGTGTAAATGATTGTGAATATGATGATGGTCAGGATTATCATGATTAATATTATTGTTGTTATAAATCACTGCAATGCAAATCAGGCAGTGTGTTCTGCTTCTACAGCTTGATTGGAAAGACCTTCAGTTCTGGCTAAGCTACATGGCTGATTAAAACATGATTCATCTTTCTTTCATCCATTCATCCATTACTGTGTATTTCCTCAGCTCTGTGGTGGGATGACTCACCACTGACTGAGCCACCATGAGGACTTTGCTAAGATGCTTTGATAATGAAATTCTACTGAGATCCTACAGACTGTAGATGTCTAGTTTACTAACTTTACTGTATGTACTAAACATACAGTAAAGACTACACACTATACTGTAGGACTATTGGTACATATTATTTGAATGAAGACGTACTTTAAAATATACGCATTAGAAAGGAATATAGGGACACAGAGATATGATTATAGTAGGCCTACAGTACATGTCCCGTTAATGACAATGGTTTAGTCCTTGTGTTATCAATACTGACCTTAGAGCTACATTCGGGGTGTCAGGAAACATAAGCACACAGTCCCATGACTTACAAGAGGGGTTCTTATACAAAACCATGCGGCCCTCCTGTTTCAGCCACACTTTGCCCCCTGTGCTGTATTCAGACAGCTGAACATCCCGAACACGATAGGGGTTGGAAAAGAGGTTGGATACAGATGAGACTGTTTCCAACAGCCGACCCAGGAACTGCATTATTACCTGAAGGCAGAGACCAGAGATCAGACAACACAAGAGATAATATGAAACTATACAACAATTCGATTATTTTGATTTAGAATACACTTTTATTTAAATTGACTTACAGCACAATTATAAGTAGATCTTTTGGGGTTAGGTATATTTCTCAAGGATGTACAGGTGGGCCCATGTTCTATACTAGTAACCAAACCACCAGCATAGATAGCTACTACCCTACCTACCCCAGTCTCTAATATGTAACTGTTATATCCTTAGCCTTTAACAAAGTTTCACTACTACAGATTTTCAGATTAGCCTAGTATATAATATTGTGGTTACTACACAACGCTGCACACTGTCTATAAACTCACATCCTGTAGGATTCTTACTTCTCTAGTGCAAACCCCGCTCTGTCTTCTGCTCTGTACTGCTAAGAAAATTAGGTTTCAGTTATGCCAATCATGGGTTTCAATAGTAAACGAAAGCTAATCAAATCAGACAGACACTCAAGAACTCAAATGCTACAATCTGCATATTTATTTGGTCAGTGAAATGCCTTTCTTGTTGACATACTACCGCATTAAATAGTTTTAGAATCCGCTATAAATATAATGGGTTTGAATACAAACGAGAAAGAGAAATATGTGGTTGTGGTGGTACGTACGTATCTTTTCCTTCCCTGCTCTGGCGTGACTTCTGACAGATCATTGTCAACTACCGCGTTGCTGCAACCAACCTTGCTACACAGTATTATTGACGCATGCTTGCACCAATAAAGAAGCAACACATCGAAGTAGGTTGGGCATGAAAGAAAATAACATCTGACCGGTCTCTTATGTTTATGTCTCTGACCAAGTTTATTGCGATAGGGAATTGGGATATGTTTGAATTGGGAGTAAATATTATCAATCGAGAGAGATATACTGGTACACTGATCATTTGAAATTCACATTGATTATGACGATTTAATGTCGTAATGTTTTTGCGAACAATAGGGCTACGTTCCAAGCCACAAAAACATGCAACGATCTGAAATGTCGACTGCCAAGCTATATTTGGTTTAATAATAGTTGTAGCCTGTATGCTGTATGTCAAAGCCATAATTATTGTCATTCCCTCCATCCAAAGGATGTAATGTCAAATGTATATAAATTGGAAATATACATGATCAACAATAGAATCCAGATTATGATAGGGGTAATGTGCATGTGACATGAAATGGACTGCGTTGCCAGGGCTACAAAGGGGCTGACCTCAGCCACGTGACTGACTGACAGACAGATAGACCGCAGCTTGCCGCTGATAGCCTGCTGGTAACTAGTGTTGCCAACAGGACGAGCTTGTCTGCCGCTGTTCGTGCTGCTAGACCTTTCTTTCTGGCAGCCAGCGAGGGAAAGCATACGACTCACCAGACAGCAGAGCTGGTCTCCTGCTGGGAGAGTTGGGAAGGGGCAGCGAGAGAAACGCAGAGGGGCTTGAAAGATGGAGCTCTCGGCTGCCGGGGATCGCGTTTTTGCTGCGGAAGCCATACTGAAGCGTCGCGTCCGCAAGGTAACGTTTTACGAGAGCCACCGAGACCGCATGTTGTGACCGTATGCAGATGTAACAACGTATATCGAGAAATCCGACATGTATCCCGCCAACATACGCGTATTAGCACTGTACAGTACGGCAGCATTCTTTTTTCCATGTTGCATTTACGTTGATCAATGTTGCAGCAATTACATTAGCACATCAGGACAAACAATGTGAATATTACAATAATAACAGTTTGGTTTTCGCAACCGCAAGATTAAACTGGCTTGATCAAAGCGATCGATTAAGCGTTAGCATTAGGTCATCATACAGTCAACAGACGACATTGAACTTGTTTTGTAGACTGATTACATTTTTATTTTGGTTGAGGTGAAATAAACTGTATTTCAACAAGTACCGTTCAATGTTGAGAATACCCTCATGCTCTAACTGCATTCACTTTTTGGATAGAAAAACTAGCTCCAAAGCTAACGGCTAACGGCTATCAGTCAGTGCTTATATATTTATATATTTAGGTGTAGTGCCGAAATTGTTTCCTTGTTGGAAATATCACCTGACTGCACCACTGACCATTCCCATTCTTTGAATAATTTTAATGTTAATAATACTGCATTAGCCTTTATATTGATATGATGAAGTGTATCTCTTTGCATATACATTTATATTTACTGTCCAAAGTAGGCTACATTTCACAAATATAACCTACTGGATATTAAAATACATGTCCTTAATTACTTTAAAGTCATTATGGTGCCCAGTTAACAATTTAGGTGCAGGGGGACATTTTCGGCAGGACAGGCAGAGGCATAGCAATAAAAATAGCTACACAAAGAAGGGGCTATAGTCGAAACAGCAACACAAGTCAGCCCAGGCGGCAATGAGATGAAATGGAGGGGCCTGTATGCTAACGTAACAGCTAGGGCTTTATATCCACAGTTTTTCCGAGTGGAAAGAAAGACATACAAATTTACTATAAGCCTACTTGCTGTCTTTTTGCACCAATCGTTGCTACTATTTGATACATTTTAACATAAAACTTTACAGGTGTCAAGTTCAAGAAAGGATTTTTTTTTTCTTAAGTCACTGCTGAAAGTAAATCATAGCATCATACTGTCCGGATGAATGAAATGGGGACATAAGTAGGTCTTATTTGTTTTAGCCTCAGTAGTGCGGTAACATGAACTCTACTGCAATTATCAACAAAACAAAAAACAAGTTTATCCATTTGATCATATTAATACTATGAAAGAATGCTTTTGTTGGTCATTCATTCTGTTCTTTTCTTACAGGCTAGAATTGAGTATCTGGTGAAATGGAAAGGATGGGCACTGAAGTAAGTGCTATCTAGCACACGGTAACATCATAAACAATCATTGCCTTTTAGATTGAACATTTAGGCCAGTGCAAAAATCTATTGCACAATAATAGTTTTTTGTTGTTACTTTAATTGTTTTCAGACATAGTACCTGGGAGCCAGAAGAGAACATTCTAGATGACAGGCTGATATTGGGCTTTGAGCAGAAGTAAATATACAGACTTGTGTGTCAATCAATGCAGAGCTTGTGTGTGTGTTTTTAGATATAGATATTTACGAAGCTTTTTCATGTTATATATTTTACACATGGTTGTGTATTATTTGTTAAAGCCCTCTAACGTTAGATTTGTGGCTCTCTCCTTCCTGTTCTCTATTTGGTCTGCTGCTGGCATCAGAATGTTAAAATTCAGTGAGTCTTTTTCAGTGCATTGTAGCTTCTTCATTTTAATTTTATTTTGTAGGGAGCGTGAAAGGGAAATGCATGGGCCAAAGAAACGTGGACCCAAACCCAAGAGCTATGTGAAGGTATTCTATTTTTATGGTGTTGTATATACGAATAAATACTATTTTGTTGATTGTCTGAGTACTTATGGCAACATCCTACGTGAAAGTGATTTCCCAGCATTTCTCGGAAAATTAAAAGTAGCCATTAGCCAATGATTTAATGCCTCAATTTAGCTTCCTTACTTTACTCAAGGTAAGGTCACGCCCTGATTGCTTAGAATGAATTGATCCCTCATTTGCAGTTCACGATGAACCAAATGCTCAACTGTAAATGGAGGACAGGCAAAAAGGGGTAGGGCTTGGGATAGGTCAATTGCTAAATGAACCGCACCGTGTTACATCCTAAAGGTGTTCATTCCTGGCTTTTTCAGCAGACTCGAGCTCAGAAAGGAGAGCCCAGCACCCGGACCTCAGCCCCCCCACAGAATGCACCCTCCTCATCCTCATCCACCTCTGTCCGAGCGGCACCTTCCTCCGCCTCCACCTCCAAGCAGCCTTGTGCCCCTTCCTCCTCCGCTGCAGCGCCCTCGCCTAAGCTGAACTCGCTGGCAGCCACCCACAAACTCAAGAAAGACATCCGCCGCTGCCACCGCATGTCAAGGCGTCCTCTCCCGCGCCTGGACCCCACCGCGGCCCCCTCGTCCAACCCCGGTGGCTTTCCCTGCCGGCCGCACGTCTCGCCCTTCTCCGAGACCGTGCGCATCCTGAACCGCCGGGTCAAGCCCCGGGAGGTCAAAAGAGGCCGCATAATACTCAACCTGAAGGTGTTTGACAGGCCAGGTCGCGGCGGCACAGGGGCGGGCGGAAGGAGCGTTCAGACGGGCCGGCAGAACATCCCGTCCCGCAACCGCATCATCGGGAAGAAGCAGGGGGGCGAGACCCCCTGCAGGCCCTTCCAGCCCCCTCTGAAGATGCTGGGCTTCCCCATGTACGGGAAGCCGTTTGGGCTGCAGTGCGCGGGCCCCGGGGTCTTCCACTCCCACCCGGGGACACGCCCCGGCGGCGCGGGGCCCACCTACCGCCGCTCAGCTCCTGCTAAGGAGCGGCCCCCTCCCTCCCCGTCTGGCTCCGGCAGCTCCCAGGGCAAGTCTCCTCCCCCCGCCGCCCCGCAGCCTCAGCCCAGCACCAGAGCTTCCGCCGCGGCCTCCGTCCAGCCTGGATCCAGCCTGCCTCCAAGCGAGTCCCAGGACAGCCGGAGCGAGAAGCCGTCAGCCGTGGCTGCCGTGTCCCCGGCAACTGGCTCCCCCTTCTCGTCCCCATCTCTGTCTGCCTCCTCTTGCCCCGAGGGTGGCGAGCAGCAGGCCCCCGCCCTGGAGCCACCGGCTTCCCCGGGGGAAGGGCCGAAGCACCCCCAGGCCAAATGCCAGCCCGCGACCCCCGCCGAGCCCCCGCGGGTCCCCGCCAAAGGTGACCCTGACTGGCGGCCCGAGCTGGCGCCGAGCTGCCAGGACGTGGTGGTGACCGACGTCACCACCAACCTCGTGACCGTCACCATAAAAGAGTTCCCCTCCCCGGCCTCCTGCCCATCATCCCCGGCCCCGGAGAACGTCTCCGCCCCGCCCACCGGCACAGCCACTGATGAACCCGCCCTGCCCAAGCCATAGCAAGACATAGGAAGTATCAGATATAGGTTGCCGTTCATAACGGAGAAAGTACCCCCCCACACACACACACACACACACACACACACACACACACACCACACACACCCCTGCGCACCGATACACTCCTTATGTAAGGAGTAATGAAATGTCATGTAATTTAAAGCCCGGCCATTGAATAAGATGCACAAGAGCATATTTTTTCAAATAGGAAAGTATAAATACCAAGGGGCAGTTAATATGCCCTGCTTGACACTTAAATTGCCATATGTTGTCCTGTTGCACAGCAGTGACTGGGATAGATGATCATTCACACTCAGCTACTTCAGCCATGCTGACATTGGCTTGTTTGATGTCAAATAATGATCCAAAAGTGACTCTCGCACCCATCTGGTGTCGCAGGGTGAACTCTTATCAAGCACACTTAGTGTAAATGAAAGCTACGGATACTATTTTGATACAGGCTCTGCTTTGAAGGCTTTTATGAATTGCCTTCAGCCAATCTCCTTTTTCTTTAATTTAATCTGAAGTCCATTTCATTCACTATAATGTTTTTATTTTTTGCACAAACAGCAAAACAAACAAAGCGAGGTAAATACAATGCACTTGACTGCATCAGACAACAAACCTGTTCTTTGTTGTTGACTTCATCTGAAGGCCATTTCTTCCTGATCTATTGCACATTACAGATGTATATCATACAATATATATATGAATGAGCATTTATGCACGCACAGCCATAATAGCTGCAAAATAGTACACAATAACAACTGAATCTGAAGCTCATATGAAGTCGTTGCTCTACTTGCCGTCCTCTCCTTGCATTGCACATTTTTAATTCCACCTCCGACCTCATTTTTGGACTGTCCACCAAGACTGTAAACTGGCTTGTTTTTAATTGTGGATATGCCCATCACATTGTATTCTGTAGAATGCTTAGCTGTGACTGTTTGACCCGTATAACCTCTGTGTCTAAAAGGTCTACCGACTGCAGATTCATGGACGGGGTGAGAAATTAATGAAAACATGGTTTCTGAAGGGATTCATTCAGTGTCCGCCACAGTCTGTGTGGCTGGAGGTTTTTAGAAGCAACTAGTGATGTTTGTGCTCTCGCGTTGCACCCTGGCTTACATGGGATTAGTTTCGCATCCTGCTGTGGTTCACCTGCTTTTGTTTTGGTTGTTATTTAGTTTGTTGTTTGTTCCGCCAAGTAGACAAGACCTCAAGCTCTCTTGCCAAACACTGGGCCAGTTGAATTGTACCTACCGGAGGCCATGTCTACATTAAGTGGGCAGGTGGTGATGTCAGTTTGGTGAGGTCTTGGAACAACAAGTCTCCAACACAGATTCTGCAGAAGTCAGGACAGGCCATGATGACATATAACCAGTCTGGGAAAAAATGGTATCTGTAAAGTGTGAAGGATCTTTTGGGGAACGCTTTGTGCAGACAGAGGTTCAGCTTTGGGAACGGGGAAAGCACCACCATATTTGGTGGAGTCATGTGGTTTGTACAAGTAGTGTACTCATCAACCATTACACTGTAGTGTTGGGGGAAACCTTTGGATTAGCGTTGAGAGTTAGGGTCAATATATGAGCAAGTCTGAAAAGTAGTGGAGTGGCATTGGTATGGCTTGTAAAAAGTAATGTATGTTTTTAAGAGGTCAGCACACCAGAACACAATCATCCCCTGCAAGGAATTGACTTTGTATTGACCGTTATTTCAGTCACACCCCAGCAATTTCACTGTGCTCATAACTGGTTTGGTCTGGTTGTTCTTAAGTTAGGATCCATGTTTTTTCTGCAGTTTTATCTAAGGTGGTAGCTATTTATGGTTCGACATCTGTCCTAACGTTTGTCAATTTATATCTAGCTTAAATTAAATGTTTTTTGATTTTATGTTATAGCAGTAGTGCTGTGTTAGTGTTCTGCTGTTAAATAATATAAAGAGAGTTTGTACAGTTGTACATGTTTCTATACTGATGCCCAGTACAGGGCATTGTCACCACTCTGCTAATTAATTAAACTACAGTTTCTCCACTAGACTAGCCGCTTTGAGGCAGTAAAATTTAGGCTTTACCAGCCACTGTTCATGGTGGGCCAAAATATTCCATAATTTCTACTTCCAGTATAAAGCTTGCCTTTAGCTTCCGACGTGGGGCAGACAGATTTCAGAGGTGTTGTATACAACCCATTGTTGTCTCTGTATTCTTCCTGAGACACTAACTTGTTAATGAACTAATTTGAAGTCACTATATAAGCAGACTGAGTCACATACAGTACTGTATTGGAATCGAAACCATAGTTTGTTGCTGTTTTCGCTTAAGGTTTCACACATTGCCTCTATGTAGTGTATGTACTAGTAATATTTATAATCTTCTGCATGTGTTGCCTTTATAGCTGCGCTGTCTACCCAACTGCATTCTGCAATGTTCTCCTCTTCCTACACAGCCTCAGTTGTACTGAAAATATTTAAAAGAGGACTTCCTTAAAATATGGCTCAACATTCTGTTGTCTTCTGTACTCCCCTGACCTGAAGATGGGCTCAAGCATTGTTGCTGATAGGGAAGATGTCGCCTGGTTTTCCTGTCATGTACTGTAGAAGGTTCTAGTTGTCAATACTGTCAGTACTCTCATAGGCTCATAGCACCATGTTGTTTTCCAAATGACAATATCCATACAGTACTGTGTATTCTTCCACTGTGCACAACTAAAATTCTGCTGCTTATTTTTTCAGGCAATGGTTACTTAAGTCTGTGACAAAATATTTATTATTATTCATAACTTTCTTTGAACACAGCATAAAATGCCATTTCTGATTATTCTTGGCGACATGCATATTTTGGAAGGGAACTTTTCATGTACTGTATCTAAATCGTTCAGTGGTTAGAAGAGTTGATATTTGTGTAAGGACGTGTGCATTAGGCTGCTCACCAGTGTTAATCATGAATCATAATGTGCTTCATGTGGAGTAGCACAACTCAACTTAGTGGCCTATAATTACCAAATAGGACTCTTGATTTTACTTATTTTGTTAATGACTTTTTTCCTTTTTATTTGACATGTATGTGATGTCATGTGCTACATGTGGCAGTAATCTATGGGAAGGAGTCATGTTAAAATACTAGGAGCATTGATTTAGACCTGTGCGTTTTAAGACTTATTTCCACTTTTGTACTGTATTTTAGTACTTTTTTTTTTCCAATTATGCCTAATGTGATTTTAATTTTTTATGGTTCAATATGGGTTTGATTGGAAGAGAAACTGATGAATTTAAAGACTGCAGTTTTGTCTTGTTTTAAAGCTAAATATGTAAATTGTATTGATGGTAATGATGCTGACATTGTAATGTATCTGAATTTCTGAAGCATGTTCAGCAAACCCTTATTGTACAGATTATGTATTTGGTGTCATATACTGTTGTTGCTTTTTGTGTGTTTCTTGAACAAGGCTTTTAATTAAAGGCTCATCTGCACCTTGTTGGTTTTTGATTTTTATAAACTTGTTTTAGACTTTTATGGCTACTGTAATGTAATGTTGTACTCCAAGCTCAGGAAGGAGAAATGCAGTATCACGAAAATTCAGCATACAGCCAAATATAGTATACATGACAAAGAGTTAAGATATGCTCCTTTACTGAGGCCAAGTTAGGCTAAATAAATGCCTAGATCACTGATTCTAGATCACAAATACTGTAGCTCATAAAGTAAAAGAACACATAATGAATAGTCAATTGAATGTGTGTTAAAACATTTGGGATCACTTAAAGAAATTATATATTTTTTTAAATTATCTGTATTATTTATACGTGACCGGCTCACTGACATCTTTTCCAATTATTTGAAAAGCGGTAATATACGTTGTGAGTTGTTATCCCTAAATATAACACAACGTGGTGATGTTGCGTGGCTGGTGTTCATGAGTGATGATGCAAGCCTGCATATTACATAGCTGACAATTAGCCATAGCTAATATAGCCATGGACACCCTTTCATGGAGGGTAGCCATGGACACCCTACTCAAAATGCTTGGAAAATAAAAAGTATATACCATAGGCTAAATATTTAGAACAAGTGTACCCCCCCCCCGCCCCATAAAAACCTGAAAGACTCACTGGGCTCTGCCAGATACGTAAGGGGACAGGGAAAGGAGGGGGGATGTTAGTCTATAGCACTGAGTTATAATCTAAGTCGACATTTTGACTTTAACAAGTTTAAGTCTCATTCTACATTAATATATTTAATATGTTATATCCTATTTTTGTCAGATATATTATTGCCAGCTATAGTTTAGCCTAGATTACCCCAAAACACAGATGTTTTGAATGCAGAACTTTTTGAGCATGAACGTATGTGCTATTAAAGTCTCAGGTTAATACATTATTAAAATGTATATATTTATAATTTTCTTCCCCCAAAGAAAAGAGGACAGAAGAGTAGGCTATAATGCAAATGTGGGCTGAAAAATATGAAATAGGGCTATTCTTAAAGCACTATTGTTGATAACCCTTATTATATTCAGTATAATGTTTTCCTTTAAATAAATGAACATTTCCACCCTACATTGATGCAGAAAAGGCACAAATCAAATCGATCAATAAGAATTCACCAGAATGCATAAAATGCAGTGTTTAATTCTCACAATGTTACTTGATATAACCCCCCCCCCCTCCCAATGTTCAAACGAAATATAGAAATATATGCCCATATAAACTGTGTCCCATGAGATGCATGGTGTTGGCTGTAATAAAGAATATGCTACTCAAGACTACATTTAATTCACACAGTTTCTCAAACCATTTTATTATTATATATTATTTAATGTATTTTATTTATGTATCTTTAGTTTAGTATCCGTATACCCCAATGAGCTCTCAGACAGCATGCCCCAGAAATCGCCAAAACAAATAATTTAATAACATTATTTCTTAATGCATAACCCGGGTTTCCTATTTTGACTCAGGCCTATACTACACATTTGATAGAATATCATGCTCATACCTGGATCTATCCAGATAAACATCTAGCTGGTGCTGCTATGGGTTTATCAAAGACCAATAATAACATCTTGCTGTGTGTTTGGGGAGGCGGTGGGGTGATGCTAGTTTGTCTATGAGGCTGTGTGAGTAGGAACCACCTCTAGATGACGCATGCCCAAAACCTGCCTTCTGCTTGCCACAGCCTTTCCTCCATCTCCATAGTAACGCACAGAGCAGAGCCGCTTAGTAACACAGAGGCAGATCTAGACTGTACATCCTCTACGGTGCAGGAGAGCAATCGATCCAAGGAGAGTGGTAGCCAACATATCAGAACTAAGGCGTCTGACGCCCGTCGTCGGTTAATACCTTCGCGTAAGTGTCACGTTTTATCGACACAAATATTATAACAGCATAATATAGCTATAGACTAGCACCAGTTTATCCGAACTGGTAGCCTATTGAGATTGGGTATAGGCTATAGCTCTAGAATACTACTAGCGGTATCATCATGAAAATTGTCGTTGTGTCGCGGTGTAATCTGATTCACGAATGATAGGCTAAGATTAAATGTTTTTATTTTATTATCTGAAAAGAGAATAGTGTACATGGCATTTGTTGGAACGAAATAATATTATATTTCTCATGTAGGCCTATTGATCTCTAGACGCACCCTTCTGCCTCCATGAAGTTCGTCGTGGTTCTTGTGGGCGCGGGCGCGCTGGCCTTTCTCGGCGCGGTCATCTGCATCATCGCTAGTGTGTATCCTCGTAAAGGCAACAAGTCCCTCAGCGACAACGGGACCCTGCTATCCGAGTTCGACCCGCTGATCTCAGGCTCGGTGGCTCACGCCGGCCCCCTTGGTGCTCTCCATGGTGCTGAATCATACGACGGTGTAAACGGCGTGGGAATCGGATTAGAGGCTCCCACTCTGAACGAGCTAAGCCCAGGGGAGATAGCCGGAGGCGGCGCTCCGACACAGTTCAGCTTCAACAGGCTGATCTGCACCCCTGTGCAGGTCGGAGAATGCAAGCCAACGATCCTGAGACAGCAGCAGGAGCAGCAGGAGCCGCAGGCTGATGATCCTTTGTACGGGGCAGGAGACGAAGACTGGACCTACTTGCACACCACCGCGGATGAACTCCGACAAATGGTCCTTCAGCAGAACGATCAGATCCTCATGGATCAGAGAACCATCAGGGAGCTGACTGGAAAGCTGAACAACTGTGAGACTGGACTAGAGGAGGAAAAGAGCATCCCGGAGAGGAACATTGGCATCTGGACCGGCAACCGCCGCCTCATGGCTGGCGATGACGTGAGCTCTTCTGCTGCGGTGCAGCTGCAGACAGCCCGTGCTGTGGAGGAGCTGGAGAGAGCCATCATGGACCTGAAGGACCGCATTGAGAAGCTGGAGGTACTGGGGTGTGTGGGGACCACCTGTTTGTCCATGCTGCAGTATGCATTATTGATCACAGCCGTCGGGTGATAATATAGATAGCAAGGGCAAAACAAATAACCCTGTCAATAGACTGAATTCAGAAGATGCATTAGTCAGCCATAGGTACTTCATCTTCATTCCTTTCTCTGTGTTTCTGAGAGGAGAGGTTGGCTGTGCACAGAAATGTGCAAAAGAGATCCTGTGTGTTTGTGTGTGAAAAGACCACACAAACACATATTGCAGTCAGCTATGAGATTTATAGCCTGTATGTCCGTACATTTAGCCCTGCGTCCAACAGCATGACCATAACAGCGTAAATGTGGTGGTGTCAAATGAACTGGGTAAATGGGCGCATTTATATAGCGTTTTATAGTATTTTTCCTGACATTCACCCAGTCACACACACATTCATACACCGATGGTGATTGCTGCCATGCAAGGTGCAACCAACCCCCAACACCCAGACCACTAGACCATCCTGTCCCACAAACACTCTCTTTACCGTCAGTATCATGTACTGTACCTTCAATGGGCACAGTGTACAGTTATACATTCATTGTTCATTGTTATTCCTCCCCCAGCTATCAGAAAATATTTAGTCATGGTGCCCAATAGCGTCCTTGCGCCACCCACAGCCAGTCTGTTGTTATTTCACCTTCTCAATGTGTGTAGGTCCGACAGACTCATGTTAGAAGGGGAAATGGGGAGGAATGGCTTACCTCTGGAGACATTCTGCTCTCTAGTGGTCGCAAGTCAACAAAAACTAATGACCAATTATAGGCAGATATTTTTCTGTTTTTTCTATTTTTCTATTGCTGCTATGTCTACTGATTGTTCCTTGTACTAGGAGTAATAGCAAGCGTCTTTGTTTGTAGGCAGAGATAGGCCCAGCTGTGTTGAACCTCAGTGAGTCCACAGTGGGTGCTGGAAGCACCTTCGGCATCTCCTCCACCACTAAGAGCGGCAAGGCGTCCCCTCCCGCTGGCCGCGTTTCATCCCCGCCACCGGCCGCCGCGGCCGCCCCGGGAGGCCGTCGCCCCGTCGCTCCCGCGGCCAGGCCCCCGTCCCAGGGGTCCGCGGGCCGCGGGAAGCCATCGTGGAGGGTGGAGGACCTGGAGGGGGAGCTGGAGAGGAAGATCAAGATGCTGGAGCAGGAGCGGCAGACCATGAGGAAGGAGACGCAGGGCCAACACCATAAGATCGACCAGGACATCGACACAGCCAAGCACCGCGTGGCCGAGCTGGAGCACAGTAAGTCCAGGAGGGAGAGACTGAGAGAGAGAGAGGGAGAGAGAGGGAGAGACTGAGAGAGAGAGAGAGACCTTCATTCAAGCCTTTATTGGCACAATTCTCTCTTTACAACAAAAAACCCAAACACATCCTATATTTACAGTACCGTTTTTTCCCCTTTTCTCAACCTAGAGATAAGTTACTAGTACATCTTCCCTTATGGTGCAGAGAACATCTCTCAAACCCCAAATTCTCTTATAAGGTTTTGACACCATTTTATAATATGAAAACTCAAACCTGAGATGCACTTTCACCAGGCCCTTAACCATTTCTTCAGGATAAACACACCCCGTCCCCTTAATTTTTCTTTTTTTTTTTCTTGTCAGAGGGAGAGAGAGAGAAAAAGAGAAAGAGAAAGAGAGAGAGAGGGAGATTGATAAGTAAAGAGTGTTTCTCTTAGAGCTCGAGTGGAAGAAGGGACCAACTGAATCTATAGATGACAGACACGCACTGAATGAATAACTGATTTGTGTACAAAACTTCTTCTGGTTTTGAATCTCCTCTTTACTCCCCCAGCCGAGCTGCTCTTGGCCCGCGCCATCACCTACCCCTCTGGCTACAGCCACATGACTTTTTGTGCACCGTTGTGTTTCAAACACAAACAGTAGGCAGGGGTGAAAATGCACGATTGTGTCTATGATAAATATCCTAATTACAAACATACAGTTTGTTTGACTGTCACTATGACGGCGAGAAAGCACTAATGTCCAAGTTCATGCCCCTTTAACCATGACATGGCGTGATGATACCGTGTAGGGATGCTTCTGACAGAAACATCACGTTGAAGTCAAGTCACAGAACTACATACAGTACAGCATAATAAGTAGAGCATGTGACACTTGTGCCTCGAACTTCAGAGACATCATTACCGCTTTCGCACCTGGAATGGCTTTATTTCCCACCTGCTCTCTCTTTCTATTCATCTATCAACTCTATATCATCTATATTTCTCTCCCTCTCCCAGCCCTGATAGAGCCCTCCTTCCCAGACGGCTTTGTCCTCTCCTTCCCCATGAGGACCAACTACATGTACGGTTTGGTCAGGAAGGAGATGCCTGAGATGTATGCCTTCACCGCCTGCATGTGGCTCAAGGCCAAGGAGGGGGGCATAGGCACCCCCTTCTCCTACTCAGTCCCGGGACAGCCTAATGAGCTGGTGCTATTGCAGGGGGTCCACAACCCTGTGGAGCTCCTTATCAATGACAAGGTAGATCTATTGGTCTAGACCAGTGTTTCCCAACCCTGGTGCTGTGAACACACTGTCGTACATGGCGTAGATGTCTCCCTGCGCCAACACACCTGACTCAAATGGAAGGGTCGTTGTCAATCTCTGTTGAAGCCTGATAACGACCCATTCATTTGAATCAGGTGTGTTGGAGCAGGGAGACATATAGCACATGCAGGGAGGTGGATCCCCATGACCAGGGTGGGGAAACACTGGTCTACACTATTTGCATAAATGTATTGGTCTACTCTAATCTATTTGCATGCATTCTTGCAAGATAGTCTTGTCAGCTAAAGGCCGGGTTAGTTATTCTCGAGAATACTTGCTAACTTTGAACTCAAATAAAAACAATATCCCTCCGCAGAGCGGCCTCACACATTAAAACACATTGTGAAGCAAAGCGTAGTACTACGGCTTTGTTGTTGTGAGCGGTGTTCGCCACTTTGTTTATGTTCCTATTTACAAAGTCAGGGCTGTGTATAAATACCTGATTATAAACCCGCACTGAGAAGAGAACAGTAAGCTAACGAAATACAAGGAGATATTTGGTGAATTTGACAAAAAGCGTATTAGTTTACAATTATCTCGCAATAGCCGACTATACCTTTAATCCAGCTTTCTGTACCAACATACCATGCTGTTGATGATTTTAGTAGCCAACACGTTTGGCAAATACAGTGAGATGAGATGACTCTGTCCACTACACACTACTGTATCCCGGCGAGACATGGGTCACCAACACTGTTGTCTCTGAACCACAGGTAGCACAGCTGCCCCTCTCCCTCCTGGAGGATGAGTGGCAGCACATCTGCGTCAGCTGGACCCTGAGGGATGGTGTGTGGAAGGCCTACCAGGGGGGCAAGCTGAAGGGGAGGGGAGAGGGACTGGCTGCCTGGCACCCCATCAAACCTGGGGGAGTCCTCATCCTGGGCCAGGAGCAGGTAGGACGATAGGAAGCACGCGTGCATGTCCTCTTATGTCTTCTTTTCTCCCTCAGGTTTAAGACCTCTGTAACAAATCAAATATGAACCGCGTACAAAACCCCGATGGTCTTGCCAAAAGTAAGGTGTCATTTCTGATCCAAAGCCTTTCCTCTAACTGTGCCTAACCAATCCATGTTAGGACACACTGGGTGGGCGTTTCGATGCCTCCCAGGCCCTGGTGGGGGAGCTGTCCCAGTTCAACCTTTGGGACCGCGTGTTGAAGCCCGCTGAGGTGGCCTCACTGGCCGACTGCACATCCAAAGTGTTGGGCAACATCGCCCCCTGGACCGATCAAGATGTTGATGTCATTGGAGGGGCCACCAAGGAGTCTCTGGACCCTTGCCATGCAGCTGAGAGATCCAACCCTGCTAGTCCCAAACAGTGAGGAGTGTATGGGAGAGGGAAATATAGGCAGTCCATTTGATTTATAAAGGTGATTAAAAAGTCAGAGTCAATCTGGGAATGGGGGTCGATTAAAAGTGGGCATGAAAAAATATTGATTGTGAATTTAGGTGCTATTGGTTGATGGTCATCTGGAAAACAAAAGCAGTGTAGATGTATCTCTTGGTGTTTACACACTATGTTTGATTTTGATAGAGGGTACAGTTAGTGAGACAAGCACAGCCACAGATTCACCTTGGAGATAGTAGTCTCAGTGGATTTACTAATCCACTGAGAGTTTTAATGGGCTTTAGACATTTAACACTATTATTTTATTTTATTGTATTTTATTTTATTTTTCGTAGACCACTATTTGTTTTGGCCAATCCATTTTAGGTGAGTGGGTCTAATTGTTTGTTTTAAGCAGAGGGAACTTACAGTAGTGCTTCAGAATGCTGACACATAACAAGCCTTTAATAATGCTGTTTGTTTGCTTGTGTGGAACAATGACGATTTTGCTTTGTGTCCAGTTGCGAGTGTTTCACACTGTAATGTGACTAGGATTCGGAGATGCCAAATTACATTTATAAATTCTGATTTCTAAATATTTAGCTATTAATTGTACTTTTTTTTTACATTTGTATTTTTTACCAAATTTTGTTTGGTTGAGTAATGTCTGAATACTTAAGTTTTATATGCTCCAATCAATGTTTTTTAAATACGTGTTGTTTGTGTATATAAATGTATCTCTGGTCATTTTCTGCTCTGTCGGCTTTCTTGTCCTGCTTTATCTCAGACCGTCTTATGCGGCAGCCATCTTTTCACTGTACATAAATGCACACAGAGCTTACCCACTTAATTGGCTTGTTAATATATCACCAATTTTATATCTAAGCACCAATTTTGGGTGGGTATGGTTCAAAAGCCTGTTATTTTCTATCCTTGAATGTAAACTGTATGGAATAAAACTGTATTTGCATGAGTAAAGCCTTTTTGATGAGGCAGATCTCTCTTAATCACCACAAGACATATTAAACAACAAATATGGCCCGCAAACTACCCCCACAGTTAAAACCTCCCATATGTCTCTGCCATTTAAATGCTCACAGAACATATATCTGTACAGTATGTGATGACATAATGAGTGTGGTTATGATTGTACTCAATGTATAATGGACTACCTAACGTATCAATTTAGCATTGTATGCGTGGTTATTTAGTGCTCTTCGCAGAAATAAGAGGCACAGAAGTTAGCGCTGCAGGCTTGCCTACATCTTACCTCAATCAATCAGCCGCATTGGTACCTGGTTTCAAAGTGCCTGCCTGGGCTCACAACGCCCAAAATATTAAACGCCTGAAAATTTCTTGTTTGTCACCTTCACCTTTTTGTTGTTACTCACTCTCTCTCTCTCTCTCTCTCTCTCTCTCTCTCTCTCTCTCTCTGTCTCTCCCTCTCTCTCCCTCTCCCTCTCTCTCTCTCTCTCTCTCTCTCTCTCTCTCTCTCTCCCCATCGTCCCCCTTTGCTCTGTAGTTCTGTCTTTATTGCTGTTGAATATGGTGTTCAAGGATGTGACAGTGTTTGTTCTAATCGGCACCTCTGTGGATCTTCAGTGATGTTGTGAAATATGTGGATGAAACAAATAAAAATGGGTATAAATCACGGGAAAATCATGTGTGCGTGTTTGTGTGTGTGTGTGTGTGTGTGTGTGTGTGTGTGGGGGGGGGTGCTGTTTGTACACATCTGAATGAAATGAACTCATTTGAGTGACTATATGAGGATACTGTGTCCAAATGCAAGGATACTAGTGGGATCCATCATGACGTAGTACATCTATACAAATGCACTACATTACAGTACATATGGGCCTACATCTGTGATAGCAGACCGGTGTGACTCACTTGTCCTGGAAAGAGCCTCAGCGGGGGAATATCTGGTTCTGGAATTCAGGAGACAGACAAGATATTACTCATAGCCTCTGTCCACATAGACGCATCACTGCAAAGGGGTTGAAATCACGTTATTTTTGTGTTGATTCGTGACTACTGCTGCACACACACACACACACACACACACACACCTACACACAATCTGGTGTGCAACTTCCCACGGTCAACACGTCTGACTGGCACGTTTTTGTTTACTTTCCTCACTTTCACTTGTTTCAGCCTGCATGTACAGTAGCTATGGTAACATTAAAATGATAGTAGTATACACTTATACATTATTTTGTACTGCATAATAGACTACTACTACTAATACTACTGATGCTTTAGCAACAACAGTAACAGCTAATAATATGAATAATTCATGAAGTGAAACATTTATTATATGTGTAGCCTGATAGCTTAGTTAATAATTTTGTTCTTTAGCAGGCTATACATGTAGACTGGTTAGCCTCATTTTACATTATTGGCAGCCCATAGAGTCTTATCTGCTGCCTTCAAGCCATCATTTCCTCTCCTCATCTTCTGAATAATAGATCAACTTTAATTACCTTTCACTCAGGCAGAAATTATTTCTTTCTTCCTTCACACACACACGCATCCACACACTCCCACACACACACACACACACACACTTATATTGTGTTATTTTCTTCTGTGATACCTTCTGCAACAGTGTGCACAACGTGGGGAAGGTCTTAAGGCAAATAATTCAAACCCTAAACAGCCATTGGTTTGTTAACTTACCTGGAGCAGAATGCATTCTCCCCCCATGCTTTTTCTGATGTAACCATAGGATGTAACACAAACTAGCCTACAGTGTCTCCCTCTAGTATACATGGGGTTCACCAGAGGATTCTTACTGTTGGCTAGTGACTAGTGTTCAGAATAGGAAGAAAATACTAAAATATAATATAATATATGAAGAGAAGAGAAGAGAAGAGAATAGAAGAGAAGAGGAGAGAAGAGGAGAGGATAGAAGAGAAGAGAAGAGAATAATACCTGTTGGAATAATTATTGATTCAGTGTGAGTGATTCAGTTTGGTCTTCTTCGGCCATATGATGTCATGCGGTCGACCCTCAGTTGAATGACAATTTACGAACCAATAGGTGCAGAGTATAACCAGTAGGAGGCGGAGTTCTCCTTCTGATGGGTTCGTTGAAGATGTTTCCTTAACAACCGGACTTGGGCTGTAATCAACTTTTGTTGACCAAAGGACGCGTAAGTAATCTATAATAACATAAAGCTTAATGCCAACACTTAATCGTTTTTATTTCCCAGACATTATGTAATGAACAAAATACAAAAAACGTCAACTGGCTGTGTGTCATCTGGTTGCTACCGAAGCTAGTTAGCTAACGCTAGCTACAGTTAGCTACTGTAGCCTAATCAATAGTATTAGTTGGCTAGCCGACATTATTTTCTAAGGTACATTGATTCATTTTAGTCTGTCGATACAAGGAGACACATTCGGTTGTAAACTAAAGAGCTATATTTGTCAGGCTTCGTCTAAACCCGGGCAACTTTAACGTTCAGTGGACATAATGTAAAGCTTGTTGTTAGGTGTTTATTATAGGAAAATACGTAAGGCTTTGCAGTGTTACATACTACAGGTAGTAGTACAGTACGTTCTCTGTTCAGTCTGTTTATGTATCACCCTGGGTGCAGAAGCAGGTTGGAATGGCTGAGATTGGAGAAGGCAAGAAGGAAGACGCCGACTACAAGAGGCTCTTTAGCTTTCCCCTCATTAGGGTAAGATTTGTATCCGGGTTATGACATATGGGAGATAGGGATTACATCACAGCAATGCAACATAACATACAACATAATCATAATAATAATACAGATATAATGACGAGACTACGGTGAAATACACGAATAGGCTAGGAAAGAGATGTGAAATAGACCTACTGTAATACAATTATTACAATAGAATAGAATATTTGTATAATTATTTATTATAGAAGTATTTTGCACAGCAATAATGACACTAGTCAGAGGTTCTGATATTGATTTTCAACTATGTTAATATCTTAAGAATACAGACATGCCAGAGGAAATGAGGGTTGAGACCATGGAACTGTGTGTGACAGCCTGTGAGAAGTTTGCCACAAACAATGAGGTGTGTTTGCATGTTACGTGTCTTGTCCTGGTATTCCCATGTCTGTCCAGAATGATATCCGGATTTTTTGGAGTACTATAACATCAACTGTGTTGGGCAGTGCCAGTATTATGTATCTATTGTACTTGCATAATACTGACCCTTTTGTTGAATTGATTAACTAACACGAGTGAAATGCATTAGTGGGCTTCCAAGTTAGTATTAATGTTTTGATGTAAAAAGTCTTTGGATCATTTGTGATAGGAATATTCAGTAGTTCAGATGGTGTTTCTATTTGTCTTAAAGCTGTCCCCTTGTTTATCCTAACTGATCTGTCCCTCAGAGTGCAGCTAAGATGATCAAGGAGTCCATGGACAAAAAGTTTGGCAGCTCATGGCATGTGGTGATAGGCGAGAGCTTTGGGTTCGAGGTCACCCACGAGGTCAAGAACCTGCTCTACATGTTCTTTGGAGGAAGCCTGGCTATATGTGTGTGGAAGTGCTCGTAGCACCTTTCACCTCCACCTAGACTGTCTCTCACCATGGCATGTTTAGGTCATGGGTCGGGAATATCTGGACAATTGTAGAAAAGGACTTTGGTAATTTCCAGATCTGGAAACCTTTGGAAACTGAACAGAATGTTAAGCTCAGTCCAAATGCACATGTGACTGCATGTTTACCATAACTGTAGACTCGCTGTAATTTTAACTGTCAAGTTGTTTTGGTGAAAAATAATCAGCTGGTATAGCGTTATATTGGTTAGGCAATAGTTATTACTTGGACAATATCATGAAACCTAATTGTAACCACACAGAACAAGAAATACTCAGACATGTGAGAGTCTAGGATCAAGTATGCATTTAACAATAGCAGAGGGATGGCTGAATGTAAAACACTAAGGAATACACTAAACTAGCTGTATCAAATCAAATACATGGACTGTTTACATTGGTTGAACCACAGAAAACCAGCACTATAGCACTCCTGTGTGCACATCTCCTTATTTTCCACTGTCTAGTGTACCAGTGTTCAAAATGACTTCAAAGCAGTTAAATACACCATCGGTCTAATAATAATATCATTGCACTACTTGTAGGCACCCTGTGCTAGGAAGTGTATCCAACACAATTCTGTACTGTAAATGTTTGCATTTGCATCACATTTTTAAATCACATTTTAAGTGCCACAAACCAACTATAGTTTCTATTAGAATTTGGGAAAGTAGGGTTTTCTTTAATAGCCTTCTGCTGGACAGTAGGCATTCAGTGAGTGTCTTATCTGTTACAACCACTCTATCGCTCTACATCTTTAAAAAAATATGTTGATGCTAATTTAATAGTTGGTTTACATGTCCCTTTATTTCACATTGCAGCAAGCCAGGGCCTCCTATGTCCTTTTCTCTCAGTTCTCTTCAGGGACTGTGTGTACAGTATGAATGTATGAGTGTGTGCCGGACACACACTGCTTTGGGGGAGGTTGGAAAACACTCCTCTGACTGATTTTGTGAAATACTGTTCCACCTGTAAATCTCTCTCTCCCCCCCCCCGTTCCCCCCATTCTTTGAAGAATCTTTTTAATATTTGTATGTACAGTATAAGTATTTTCATGCAAATTTGAGAAACTGTTTCTAAAGACTGGTCCTGTCTTATAACAGTGAAGGGCTCTGACTCTTCTCCCTAATCAGGTGTTTGTATTATTCCATGATTAGGTCACCCTGTCGGATGATATAACCCTTGTGTACAGACTTATTTTTTGACACTGCTATATACTGTAATGGATCTGTATGTGTGAAATTACTTGATTTAACAATAAATGCTGAGTTGTGATTGAAAGTTAAATTTAAATGAGCCTATTGTCATATTTTTTAACTGCATAATCATGCAAATAATGTATAGATTAAACTCTTGTCCCGAGCCATGTTCAAAATCAGAAACTCTACCAATACATCCCAATGTTTAGAATGCTTGTTTCTTCATACATAGTTCAAAGATAATATTTATAAAAAAACTGAATGCATGATTTAATTCCTACAGGATATTGAAGTTATCATAAGCTGATAAACATCAAAAGGTTATTCAGATAAAATCTTTGGTGGGTGGGGGCGAAATAGGATCAATAAAATCAAAATGTGAAAGCAGCCATCTTGTATTTTACCATTAAAAAATACCATGTACTTTCCTCATTGATTTTAAATGTACGATTTAACAGTCGCCTGTTAACTACAGTATCAATGTCAGTATATCTGATATTAAAAAATATATATTACTAATTTCACTTGTAAATAGATGTCCACCATTGCATGTGGCTTTTGTTGACAGATTGTAACACACAAGGGAACTTGGCAACCTCATTCTGAGCTGTTTACTCTAACACGGTGCCCCTGGAAGAGGTCAGCCTGTACTCTGGTTATATGCCATTTCTCAGTCGTGTTTGTCTGCCTGTCCATCTATTTGTTGTGCTATGGCATTAGTACAAGTGCTATCTTATAATGCATTGCTCAGCATTCGTTGCATGCATTGTTTTTCTGTTTTGGCTTGCTTCTCCACTTCATCATATCTGTACACGTCACACCATATACAGTATTGTAGCACTAACACACTATAGTTGTACTTGCCTCTAATCTTTAGTGCCTTTACTCTAATCTGGACAGAGTGGTTGTATACAGCCATCCACAGTTGGATCTCATTCATTATTCAGATCAGAAACTCTTTATATATCTCCTCTTCTAACGGTGTGTCACTGCTTTGTTAAATATTCATACAAAGAATCATACAAGGCATTCTAGCTGGAGGATTTCTGTCTTCAGCACAGTCAAGCTGTGCTTTTTATTTTGGCAAAATTGAATAATACATGGTCAGTATGCCTTCTTACTAATTGCAATATTAATATGAACTAGTTTTGTGTTGTTAGCGTTTTAACAGTTCAATGCTGTTTCTTAGCAACTGTCTTTCCACTTTCAGATACAGATTAGTGTGTGTGTGTGTGTGTGTGTGTCTGAGTGACTGAGGCAGGTCAGAGTGTCGTAACAAGAAAGGTGCGTGCATGTCAATGAACAGGAACAGAGTGACGGTGATAGGGTGAGGGGGTAGTGATGATGAGCATGTGTAAGGCAGTGACGACATCTACAGTATCGAGAGTAACAAGCGATAACAGCCGATCAGAGGAGAGGAGGAAGGATGAATTCTTCATCTGCACAGTGCCAATGGGCCCTGGAGAGATGATGAAAGGCAATCCAATATTAATGCTGTATGTCGTGCGTGTGTGCACATGAGTGCGTGTGTGTCCTTGAGTGTGCATGTCTTGCCTGTGCCTTCACACAGGTGAGAATGAGATGACAGCCATTGTCAGCTCTAAGTGGACAGTTACATCTTAAGAGATGAACTCGCAGGAGTGTGTTGACAAGGAAGGAAGCACTGAAAAAGCAGCAGGATTGTTGTTGATGATGATGATGATGATGATGATGATGATGATGATAAGATGCATACTTTGTTTTATATTGTATTGACCGTCTTGGTCTCTCTCCTGTGGTCTCAGACACTTGTATACATATTGTACTGTACCATGCGTGTGATATACAGAGCTCTAGGGAAAGCAGCAAATGCTACTATTTGATTTGAAATGCATAAAGTATGAATGATACCCATTCCTACCCATTCTCATTCTGCTGTATAGGTCTTCCTATAACCTTAGCTCTCCTAATACCAGGAATGGCTGTCAACAATGATGTTTATGGCGATACATACATTTACCATTTGATGTGGTTTTTAATTTAATTTTGTTGAGTGTCCCTAGAGGTGTTTGTGGGAAATCTTATAGTATGACTGTTTCTTCTTATATGACGTAATGTACTGTATGTGCAAATACAGTCCTGCTTGAGAAACGGTGCCATCAAGGAATTTCAGTGAGGCCTGTTACGAACTTAACGAAGGCTCAAGACTGGAACGCAGAATGTGAAGATATGTTTTTTTCTCCTGTTTGGTTTGGCCTGAGTTGGTATTCACTCTAGATATGTCCATATGTCATTTGAAAATGATGAGTGAGTAGACTATGCCTAATCATTAGCCTGAATATTCTTTCATGAGTTTAGGTTTGCCTTGCCAATTCGGACAATGTGTCATTTTCACCTAGGCCATGCTCATAATCCAACATGGCTACCACCTGTCATTTATTTGGACTCCCATCCCATCCTCTGGTCACTTCCAAAACATCTCGGCATCTTGAGCATTCTTAAATTCAGATCTCTTCCACTTGAGTATAAGTATACCTTTAATAGTACACTGAATGTGTAAACTCTCAATGGGAATGTGTGGAGGTACTTTGCCTTTCATTTATGTGTTGCTTTGTTGTATTTGTAATGCATTGCGGTGAATACGGAAACAGACAGAGGTCAACTTTTCAAAGAATAAGTAAACACCGTGTCAAGCCAAGGTCAACCGCTGCCACTTAGATCACCATAACCTGGCAGCAGCTACACTTGCATCATTAGGGCGTGCTGCCAGGAAATCAGTCAATTGAGTGCAGACTGCCGACCACAGCGTTACCTGCATCCACGACGAGAACAGTGGGAATTGGTGGACAGACAGAAAGGTTTGTACATTGAATATTGCGTCTTGTTTCACCAGCATTGTGCTTGTTTTTAGGTCTAAGTGATTCACACTTTATTAATCTCTCACCTAAATCTATTAATCTTTCTGCTCCAGGAAAACTTTACTCTGATGCTTTGTTTGTTTGTTTGTTTATTTCTCTCTTTCTCTCTCTCTCTCTCTCTGTCTCTCTCTCTCTCTCTCTCTCTCTCTCTCGCTCTCTCTCTCAGCAAGATGAGGTGGCATGTCCGTCGTCGTTCCAGGACATTCTGTTTGTCCCTGGCCTTTGCCACTGTCTTTCTCCACCTCCTCCTTGCACTGGTCTCTCTCCCTGTTCACTTTTCACCCTGTGACCTCTTCTCGTCACCTGCCGGCCAGACAAACACCATCAGGGCTCCAGCATGCACCAACTACACTTCCCCCGAAGCTAGCAGCTTAGCTCATCTCCCAGCAGACACCGCTGACACGACCCCCTCCAAAATGGATCCAATGCAGCATACCGACACTTGTTTCAAAGAGAGGCTCGGCTTGAAAAGCAACGTGGGCCGCCGTGAACCTAGCATGGATGAGCTGTCTAAGTTAGAGGCCTTGTTTAGCCACCCTCTGTACAACCTGCCTGCCACGCCCATCCCCAAGGGTGACTGGCTCTTGAGTGTGAATTCAAAGGCGGTCCGTGAAAAGAGCTCTCAGTGGTGAGTACAGTATGGTGAGAGTGCAAAATGTTTGTGTGTATGTGTGTGTCTACACTCTACACACCGTGTAATAAAGTCTATTCTCCCAAAAGGCTCTCATTAGAGTTTAGTAAAGCTGATATATGCCGGTTGCTTTGGGTTTAGAGGTGGGAAACTCCTAGCCTGGCTCTGCCCGCCTATTGCTCTCAGCTCCATTTCCTTTCGCTGAGATTACAGTCTGGAAACCCTGTTCACATTAGCGTTCGCACAGCCACCCTGCTGGCGGCCCAATCAGGGTGGGTTAGTGACAATGACGTCAAGCGTGTTTCCAAATGGTGGTAGAGCTAGATGAGGCGATCAACGCCGATTGGTTCAGCGCTGTGTAATAGTTTAGAAATGATTTCCTCCTACTTTGAGGTCTACCCAAAGTAGGAGGAAACGACTGCGAACACTTCCCGGGAGCTTGGCCAGACCATTTTCACAAGGCTACACCAGGCTAGGATACTCCATCCTCTCTCCTATATTCACCCTCTTTCTCTTTACCTTTACCTCACTCCCCACCCAGGGTGAGTGCCAGCCAGATGTCTTATGAGAATGTACAGTGGACCAACAGTAGTGACAGCCACCCTCCCTGGTTACGTTTCCACCTGGGCATCTCCCGCTGGCAGCTGTACCCCCACCGCGACCCCAACATGAAGGCTCTGAATGAGCAGCTGGCCACCAACCGCCTCGTCAGTGCAGGTGGAACACAGAGGAGACAGCACAGACAGCACATATTAGACTTTTATCATATTGCTAGCTTGCATTATGAAGTATCACAAGGCACGTTGTACATTGTTTCTCTGTACTGTTTAATGCAATAAAAGGCAGGGTTAGTCGTTCTGGCGAGCGCTGCTAACGTTGAGCTCAAATCAAAGCAATGTCCCTCAGAAGCTCCACCCCACACATCGAAACGCATTGCGAAGCCAAAGGCATGCTCCACTTTGTTCATATTTATATTGCTGGACTGTGTAGAAGTACCATATTATTTTTATGTATGCACAGAGAAGGGTAATTTAACAAAATGCAAAGAAATATTTGGTGGAATTTTACAAAACGTGTATTATCTTACAAGCATCTTACAATAGCTGATAATACCTTAAAAGGTATAGTAGTAAGTGATTATAAGCACATTAAATCACCAAATCTCATTGCATTTTGCCATTCTCTGTGGGTGATGAAAAAAATAATCCAGTACTTGTACACAGCCCTGGCTCCGTAAATAGGAACAATAACAAAGTGGTGCATACCCTACATAACAACAATATTCTGCAGCCTTCCTAATGCATTTCCAATGTGTGGGGCAGAGCTTCTGAGATTGAGAGAGCACCCCATGGCATTGAAGGGATAGGTGTTTTTTTTTAATCTGAGTTCAAATTTCGCAAGAGTTCTTGAGAATGTCTTACTCTCAGCAGGATCATGGTGGACATTAGAGCACATCCTCACATCTCTTCCTCATGGTTGCATAGATGTTGAAGTGGATTGAAGTTGTGTCTTATCAATGATGCACAGTCCACAGGCCTGCGTGTTAATTCTGGAGCGCGTGCCCTTTTTAGTGGTGACTGGCACAGCATGCAGCGAAATTTGTGTGTGAAGTGTTGCTATGGTAACATTATCTGTGCCCTTTTCAGTGCAGAAATCTGGTGGGACACAGCTGAAGCTGGTGATGTCATTTCCTAACTACGGGAAGGCCATGTTCAAACCAATGAAGTGAGTTTGTGAGGGAAACTATTATTACTTATGCTAGTGGGTGGATAAATATATTTTCTATTAAACACATTAACCATGAAAATTAGGGTGATAGCGCTGGTCCGCTGACTGACTATGCTCAATATTCCATTCACATCAAGTTAACAACCAGATCTTTAAGGAAGCTTTCACTAGAAGAACAGAGAGAATGGGGAGTGTGTTTGTATATGTGTGTGTGTTTGTGTGTGTGCGTGTGTGTGGGGAGGCGGGGGATCGGTTATATAACCAGACAAGATAACTAATCAAATTAGATCAACAATACATTGCGCCTTAACATTGTACATTTACATCACACAACATTGAAGGTGGTTGTATTTATAGACTATTGCCCTACACATACTGTATAGCTGTGAATGACCAGAATATTAGTACATACGATATCAAGAACGACCCAGGTTAAGAGGCTTTACCGAATACCCCATTATGAAAATATAATCCACGAGTCCATTTTGTAAATCGCCTTTCCTCTTCACGGCAGACAGGAGCGAGACGAAGAAACCAACTACAACCTGTACTACTTCTCTGACTTCGAGAGACACAATGCAGAAATAGCTGCTTTCCATCTGGACAGGTAGAGAATTATAATGAATCCGATCGCAGCATGCATGAGGTCAGATGGATTATTCATGGTGGGCTCCTCTGTTTCTGGAACTAGCAATGTCATTCAAACTGACTAGAAACCATTGTTTTGAGGATGCATTGTGTATCGTAATACACTGCTCATTTGTGCATCATGCATTTTATATTCTCTCTAACCCTTTCACATTCATGGAGCCACTATCCACAGGTCTCTTCAATGCCCTCTTCCTCTGTTAATCTTCCTTGGGGGGGGGGGGGGGGGGGGGGGGGGGGGGGGGGGGGGGGGGGGGGGGGGGGGGGGGGGGGGGGGGGGGGG
>JAODUH010050880.1:0-18993 GCA_027564835.1 Typhlichthys subterraneus
TTGCCGTCTCCTCCACCAGGCTGACCGCGGCGGCCTTACTCTCCACTCTCCCCCACCTGGTCTGAGGAGCTGCCCAGTCTCTCCATCTGTCGCCCTTATACGCCAGCAGCAATTGAGATAAATTATACTGTGATGCACAGGGGTTTAAGTTGTTGATGTTATGTTTTGTCTTAAAAAAAAACAAAAAAAAAAACAAGCTCACTTATACATTGTATACATGTCAATATAAAGATTTCTATACATAAATGTAATTTATCTATTTACATGCATGTATAATGTCAATTGTACCTTTGGTAACTTTTTTTTTAAATAAAAAAAACTATTCTACTAAAAAAAAAAAAAAAAAAGTGGCTATAGCTAGACTGAAACCAGTCTATGTGAATATTTATTAAGTTTTATAGTCAGCAGAATATTAGAAGAAAACAGATTTTTTACCTCTTTTTGAACTCTTGTGAACTTGCACAATACTGTTGATATCCATCATTACCACTGCCTTATGGACACCTTGAAAGGAGTTTGCACTTCTGGAGTGGTACACTTACTTGTATTGGTTTCCACACACATTCATTTACATTAAAATTATACACGATAACTAAAGAAAATCTGATTATATGACGCGGCAATCGAATATTATCCCTAATTTGTCTCCATTTTTATAAATGTACCTAGTGATGTTTCTACCTCCATCTCTGTCTCACGTCTGTGGGTTGGGAGGCGGTTGCTGGGCAGCAGTGAATAGGGTCGCCGTGGTAATGGGAAGCTTTGAGTGAGACTGACAGGGTGTGCATGTGTAAATAATCTATTAATTAAAAGGCAAGGAAACAGAATGAATTAGGACCCCCCTCCCCCCACCATGATATCTCCATTCTCCACCTTCAACCATGCATACACACACGCGCATGCACACGCGCGCGCACACACACGTACGCACACGCACTAAACTTCAGGTAGACATTTATTGAGCGATTAAAGGAAAATCTTCCAGATTGCCGTATATAAAAAAAGGTAATTTACAATATTAAACCAACTTTTATCTATATGCAAATGCATTTCCTTTCCAATAACCTGTTTGAATAATTTATGTGAAGGTTTTTGGGTAAAACGAGGTGGGGTGTCTTTTCCCAGCCATCTAGAATAACCCAGTTAGGCTATAAAGGCAACTATTAACTTCCTCCCACGTTTGTTTCATCTTCCATTTCATTTTTTTTTTTTTTTTTGCGCGTTGGAGTTTATTTCTTTCAATTACACCAATGGCTTTTCCCTTAGGTTGCGGCACCAGGGGAGCTAACATTCACAGGTTATTGCACTGCTTCTTCTTTGCGAATATTTTTGCCCGAGGGGCATTTTTCTCTTCTGTGTCAATTGTTGTCAGTATCAGGTGCTTTTCTGTTCCTTCAGGCTCACTTCCTATGGATGTTAGACACACACACACACGTGCACACACACACATTCAGAGGGATATCAAGCTGACACAGGTAATTTCATCCTTCCCATCAACCTTAGCTGTTGTCATTCCTCGGCTCCTGCCACATATAACTGACTTTAGCGTGTGCTTCGGGCGTCACTGCGCTGCCACCAGATAAGATCCAGTGATAAAATCAAATCCTCAAAGCTAATGTAGACAGCAAGAACCACAATAAATGGAAGATTCATCCAATTTCCTTTGCAATTTTTAAGGGTACAAAAGGTCTCCAATCATTGTAAGGAATAGTGGTAGAAAAAGTAATGGCAAATATCGAAAGTGTCCAATTACATTACCACTTAAGACAATTCCCAAAATTTCAGACATTAGGTGTTCTTCATGCCTTAAAGTAATGCATGTAGATTACACTCTGTAAAAGTATAATATCCAAAAAAATTATTTTATATATTGTCTCTTAACGAACACTATATCTGCCCACATTATGAGTCTTAATCTGTCTAAACAGCAATCGTAGCATGCTTCCTTAACCTCCCACACTAATACAAATGCCCTTGCTGTTCCAATACTTTAGTAGGGGACTATATAAAATTATATTTCTTAAGATGTGTGTTAAATTTTGTGTATATTCCTGATTTGTGTCTGTAATTGCCCTGGTGGTATTGTTTTGGTTTAAAACTCTACACCAGCCATCAGACACTTGCTGTTTTCTGAACAGTGTTTTTTCAAACCTGGGCAAGAAATTAAGGAATGTTACAATCAGGGTGCTAAACCACAATCGAGTGTGTCTTTAAATCTATTTTGAAGTGAGTAACAAATAGTTGTGGGAACATTGTGATAGTTAAAAAGTAGAAAAATTGTAAAAAAAGACACATTCCTCAGTACAAATTCTCCTAATGTAGGCCTACTGCAAAGTATGTCTGCTTATTTATTTCACATTGCTGGCAAGGAATAATCTCAAGCAACACTTCAATTTCCACTCTGCATGTGTCTGTTTCTAAAATGAATTTGGAACCCCCCATGCTAATTCTAATTGCGGCATTACAAAACTAAGATATTTCATAACATTGCCGTGCAGCGCAAAGGTGATTATTTAAAAGTCTCCATTCATATTATCGTCCAGAGACACTCTGTAATCACCAGTGAGTCACACTCCCCATAACAAGGCACCAAGATGCCTCTCAAAAGGTTAGTCGAGGTGCGATCTGGACGCCAGTGGTTAATTGACGATTATGTACAGTACACGGTCTAAGCATAGCCATTCCTTTTAATAGGGTGATTATTGGCAGGAAAGACATATGGCCAATGGCCCCTACGGTGGCCTCTGAGGGACAGTCTGACACCGGCAGGGGGAGAGATGAGATCAGCGAGCGAGGTGAGGTCACCATGGTGATATAATCTCCTGACAGGAACTATCAGGGAAACAAGTTTAATTTCCTGCTCCTTCGAGCTGCCTGGGTTATATAGCAGCGCTAACAGAAATACTGCCGCACAAACACAGCGACGCAGGGATAGCCTTGCATTGCTGATATTATCGTATTTTAATATTCTTGTTCATGTAGCAGCACGGCTGCTCTAATTGGATATATATCAGCAGTTGTTCAGGATACCTGCTGGTGTTATCTGTCAGCTGTGTGTCTGCATCTCCACGTCTGTGCACTGCAATGAGGTGGTCTGAAGAGGACATGCTCGGAAATACACTTTTTCTCCATTTTGTCTTCCAGTCCAAAAAGCTTGAAACACAGAGAAGTATCACAAAGACCACAATGTTCTTTTTTCGTAAGAACCCCTCCTCCTCATTTATGCTCGATCAATTCATTTTAAACTGTAAGTTATCTTGTACCGTACACGTAGGCTACAATGAGGCTCAAGTGATAAACTTAACACGTGTTTGTTAAGCGTTAATAGGGGCAGATCTAGTGTCATCAAAAAGCTCAATTAAAGTGGCGTGAAGCATGCCTACATGGGAACACAGCCAGAAGTTACAAATGCCGAATTGTGGAACTTTATGCCCCTCGGGAGTCAATGTGGATCTCTGGCTTAGTTGGCGAATGACGAATAGCGGCAAGCCACAGGCCAGCCTTGCACCTGCGGGTGTTGGCAGGGTAACTTCACACGTCCTCCAATCTCCGAGCTGCAAGCAGGCTCTCTGCCACGTACAAAAGGTCTCCAATCTCCGCTGTTGGCGTGACGATGCTTTAACAAGGTCTCCTCAGCAACGGAATTCAAAACAAAATGTTGGGGCCTAATTGGCCGCTGGTTAATACATTCATTTTAGACCATGCTGCCGAAAGCCTAGAACTGGGAAGGGGCTTGTATCTTTGCAGGGCCTTTGTGCAAAATTAAGTCAAGAATGCATTGTGCTAATGAAGCTACAGGGGAAATAAAGCAGAAGGAGACTGATCAAAGGTAAAATCTGTCATTTTAAAGGTTACTTAGTGTGTTTCCATTAACACTTTTCTGTTGCCCAGGAAATTGTCTTGAAATCTATAAGAAGATTTTGTCCTGTACTTTTGTCCTGTAATTAACATTTAGTTAATTAATTAACTACAGTTTAATTTGTTAACTAATTATACTGTACACAAATTTACTGTTACATTCTATAAGTGAACAAGGCAAATTATATAGTATTGTTTTAGTATAAGACATATAAAGGATGGTTTGACAATTTTCACACCTCTAGATTCAAACATTATAGTCAGATTCCAATCTGAGATCGCTTTGCCAAGTGTGTGTTTAGCTCGCATCATCAGAAACTGACGCGTTGCGAGAAGTAATATCATCCCTATTAACTGTAAATCACATTGTATCGTCTCTCTTAAAATATCCCTCTGTGAAGAAAATCAATGGAAAATAATTATCAACGCCAAACCTTAAACCCATCGATTTGACCTCTGCAGCTGTTGACACATACTTCATAATGGGCACCATGATGTGGCTCGGGTGACAGCAATGGATGTTAAAGCTATCATCTCAGTGAAAGGAGATGGGAAAACAAAAGGACACAAAGGTTTGTTGGAAAAAGACATTGTGGCGACGGGTTGAATTATGCTTGTGTGAAGAAATATTTTTATAGAAACAGACCCCAGAAAAAGGAAAGTCATTCAGTATTCTCATATCTACACTAACAGTCGTATAAAATGACAACATAGAAAAAGTCACACTTTATTCAACAGGTGTTTTCTAGGTCCTTTGCAAATTTATTGAGAACTTTGTTTTACAGTAATATCTGGACAAACCTAAGACACTCTAACTCTGAAACAACAACTCTGTACATGTGCTGATTAGCTGCGTACAAGTGAAGAAAGCTCCATGAACATTTTAAAATGTTGGTATGTTAAAGAAATAATGACCTTGTTAGCATCCATGTCTGTCTGGTAAACAAGCGTGGCCTGCCATTGAGTCACGTAGCAGGCGACCTCATGCTGTATGCTTCACAGATAGGCCATCAGACGCTTGTTATAGATAATAGAGACGCCAGGTTAAAAGTTCAGAGCCAAGCTAATACACAGTAGTACATAATGGAATGTAGTATTTGACGTTTTTCCAAATGTGACATTGGTAATTAGCATTCAGAAAATCACTGTTCTCCACTGGTGAACAAAGGTAAAAAACTAAATCAGCGTTTTTGTCTTCTCGCCTATAAATCCTGAGAAATTAATTTAATTTTCCAATCAAAGATTTTCAAAAGAGGTTTTTTTTTGCAAACACGCTTTTGAATGTGAGGGTGAAAGATTAAATCCCCCCTTCCCGTGGAGATTGCATTCCCAGGAGAGACCGTCTGGGTTTGCTGGCTAATTGGGATTATTTAGCCAGAGAAATCAGTATGGCGGGTGGGGGTGGGGAGGATGGGTCTTTCACACTTTCTTGTCTGCTGGATGGAAACTAAACATGTACACGCTCATTATCTTTCCTAACTGCGGTAAAAATAAAATATGGCAATCACAGGGTTACGGAGGTGTACAAAGTTTGACATGTGTGAATAATTCTGTGTTGTGAATATCCACGCATGAATTGCCACCTGATGTTTGCCAGTTAAGTTTGGCTGTGTACAAGGGGATCCATTAAGTATTTGAGTCGAATTTAATGCCTCTCACTATTGGCTGATTGTGTTATTTGCTGATTGGCTCACTGGGTCATGTGGTGTATTGCTATTGACTACTCTCTGTATCTCTTTGCAATTCCATATAAACTCAAACTCAAGCCTTGATATCACATAGTAACATCTCCTCTTTGTATTTTATGTTGTATTTGTGGAGAGAATTTTGGTGGATTATTCAGAATGTTGTTTTTCCACAGGTAACTTCCGTGCAATGTAATAAAGGGAAATTATGACACATTAAATGATATCCAATGATATTGATAAAAGCGATGCACGACAGTGTCTGGTAAATGCGTTAAGACAAACTGTCATCATTCGGACTGGACAGTGTGCAGATGTGCTTTTTATTGTCAGTTCCACTAATAAGCATGAGATGAAAACATGAGCTAGCTAGGCCTTCATTTGACAACTTCAAACTATACCATTCTAGCTCATTATTTGTTTGAAATATGTGGGACAGGTGTTGCCAATTGTGGTCATACTCGATCAAGAAAAATTGTGATTATTGATAATAATGATATTATTAAACCATATCCACCAGTTCTTATGTATCTTTGAATGCTTACATAAATTGAGTTGCAGCAGTGCAATTAGCATCATCTTTTTAAAGAGTCTATCCAGAGAGACCCACGCACAACCCATGGAAGTTCCCTGTGGACAAAACAGTGACTTCCTTCCTCCAGATGGGAAAGAGGCCCTTGACAACAGCAGGCTCCGACCTTGAAGCAAGCTTGGCAGCGTCAATGGCATTAGAGCATGATTTGTCGTCAAACTCTAGTTCAGCTGGATACGTTCAGTTCTGTACAGTACGCTCAGACTGGGTTGAATGAGGAGAGCTGGACTGCTCTAGAAGGCAGTGCTGTTGGAAGATGAGGCATATATCTAATATCGGAGAACGCCTGTGGGCGGACGCTCCCCTGGGACGAGGTGTCTTGCTCCATAGCGGGGGGTCCATGCGGGGGCCCATGAAATAGATAATGGTGACAATGAGTAAAACAGTGCAACAGTGGGCACAGTGGGCAGGGCAAAAAAGTAAAGAGATGAAAAGTTGATACAGTGTTATATGTAATATATGGGTCATGCGGAGAAAAAAAAAAGTTTGAATCACAAAACATCAAAATGTTTGAATCACAATATTGCGAGAGAACGCAAAACGTATTGCAAGGGAACACAACAGTTATTGCAAGGGAAAGCAAATATTATTGTGATGGAATGCAAAACTATAGCGTGGGACTGCAAAATATAGCTGCACATTTCATACCATTACTTTTTTTTTTTTCTCAGCATTACCCCAAAAGGGCTACGTAGTAATATACACACACACTATACAATTCATATAACTTCTATACCCTTTCATCATTTTAAGTTGACGTTTTCTATGATATGCCCCTACTGTCAAATGTTGTTTATCAAAATATACTAATATCAGCTGTGCTATACAGCCATCTTGCCATTAAATGGAAGACGTCTAACCACGCTTAGTGGACACATCCCAAGAATCTTTTAAAAGTGTGGGTTGGATGCTATGAATCCTACCATTTGGTAATTAGGCCATAATTACCGGTTGGATTCCTGCAGTGTGAAAAGGTGAATTTGAGAACCTTTAGCAGCGGGGCAACAGTAAATGAGCCTGTTTCACAATTAACCAGTATTTATTTTAACCCCAGCCAATGTGCATCATTTTTACATCACTTTCTTAGGGGGCGCTAGAAAAAGACAGAAAACTCAATTAACGCTGAGTTGCTTTAATCTTCCCACACAAAGCAAATAAACTCTGACCCGTTTGTAAAAAAAAAAAAAAAAAATTCAGTGCAGTGATTTTTATCTCAAAATAATAAAAAAAAGAACAAAAATAGGTTTAAGAGTTTTTAATTTATTATATATATATTTTTTTTTACTATTTTTGTCAGAACACCTGGTGGTTAAGTTAATTTCAAGTAAGGTAATAACTTCAGAGGGTAATAATTTCGTTTTAGAAGTACTTTGATACATCTGAATTCCAACTCAGCAGAGCACAGAGGCTTTTGTTTTTCCAGAAGCGCCGGGATCACCTATTCCCCAAACAGTTTCTGCCTTTGCCATATTTGTTAACAGGAGAGGAAGGGATGGATTTTCAAAGCTTGACTGGAACTGGAACAATTTATTCTCACTGTGTGCTCTGGGTTGTCAACCCACAAGACATCGGGGGTGGGTATCTCAGAGATTCAAAGGGAGAGGGATTCCTATTGTGACTTTATCACAGACTTACCAATGTTTGTGACACTGCGCTCTGGAGGTATTTTATTCACGCTGTTTGTCTTATCTTCCTTTCAGACGCAGCATCTTTGTTCTACAGAGGAAAGGGCAGATGGTTTGATCGGCATAGAGAAAGAACTCGATACAAACTCGCAAAGCTGTGACTAAATGAGATCCCCCTTTCCATCAATAGAAGATGTGAGATGGCTATAGAGAGAAAAGGGAATTTCTTGGACAGTAATACTTACATGAGCATTGTAGGGTCAATATCTAAATTCATAATTCATGTATATATTCACAAATACATGGTGGTTTACTTACTGCTGCTTGTGGTCCTCGAGTTAAAGGTGGAAACATTAAACAAATGTGAGCGAACTCCAGCAAAGACTAGCACAAGCCACTATGATCCTAAACAGTAGGGCTGGAAACGTTACTGTAATTTCCCGACTATTAACCGCACCGTATATTTAACCGCAGGTCATTATTTTATGTAATTTTTTAAAATAAACTTGTCTATTAACTGCAATTTATTTAATGTTACATCAGGCATTTTTATGTAAATAAAATTTTAAAAAAATCGGACACCAATCACTTCAATATACTGGTATGTGCTAGCAAGGCCCCAGCAGCATTTTCTCCACAACAGGTTCCCGCTCCAACACCAATCCCAACGAAAAAAACTCCACACAAAGTTCGGCCAGACGTGCAAACAACAAACAACACACAGCAAACCACCGCTCGTGGGAATATCGCACACACCGAAGAAGGGTGCCACTTTCTATCCGGCAATCACTTTTTGTCATGACACCGGCAATATGGAATATTGCATGCATTATCAGATCAAGAGCATATTCCAGAACCAGCGACACAAAACTTAATTCCTGCACAAGTATGTGGATCCGAGAGGGCACCGAGACGTGCACCACACAGTCACTATTCAGCATCATGCTAAGTAAAATAAAATTTAACTGCGTGGACAACTTTCATTGCAGTTAATTTAATGTTGTACATGTCACCGCAGAGACTGTAGCCTATACTTTCACCGATCCGAAGCCTGTGTTGTTCCCACGATTGGGTCCCCACCGTGGATTGGGTCCCCTTCAAGATAACATGCTTAGAGAATAAATAATCTGCAGTTCTTAGTGTAAATGTTCTATATATAATTATTGTAGCTATAGCCAGCTGCTAGACCAATAGTATTTTAACCATTAAAATTACGAGTTCAGTATTTTATATAAGCTAACAACTTGTGTAGTAGAATGTTATGCACGCCTCCCACAGGAGTATGCGCAACACCCCGCTGCACATGAACTCCCCATGGAATGGGGCAAGGGCAGGGCTGTCGTGGTGCAAGGCAAGGTAGGAGACGAAGACAGGAGTACCGTTAAACAGTATTTATTAACTTAACGGTATTGGTAGGGCAAAAAAGGTGCTCGGCGGAACCAAAGCAAATTAAGTAAATTGTAAACCCAACCCATGACCCTATCTTACCTGCTGTAGAATCGCTAACCTGACTAGCACAACTAGTGCCGGTGCTCCAACCAAAAATACAGGGGGTGGCCCGCCCAGTTCTTACCTAGTGTTTCTATACAGCGTTAAATGCTACGGTGGTGTATGACCCTCGGCCTCTTGCCTGAAACGCATAGGCTTCCCCCTGAAAAACAAAGTAACAAATAATTAACAAATAACAGAATACACAGTGGCCTGCTCACAACAGCCACACCACCGAACAAACACAGTCAATCTACTCGCGTCAATTGACACGATATAACCAGCTAACACACAGCGCAGCACTGAGGACGTAACATAGACTCAATGCAAATAGTATGATAATGACGATGTGCCTAGCGAGCTAACCTAGCTTGAATTTTATATAATTCTAAATATAGAGTAGACTACCGGCATATGTTAGCAGTAAAATACTGATGCATTTCTTTATTTCTGTGTACATTATGCTACAGCCTAACGCTATACGGTAGGGTACTGAGCAATGAAGGCAGCAGTTTAGGAGTAAATATAACTGATAGCAAAATGTTTTGGTTTTTGATGTATAATTATTATAACCTTAAAATAATAATAAAAAAATAATAATAAAAATAGCCCAAGGAGATAAAAAAAATGTAACCCCATGAATAGACTGCACCTGAGTATTAGCTGCAGAGCTGCCGGCAGTTTGCAAAATCAATGTATTAACCGTGGTTAATAGACGGGAAATTACTGTCATCTTTGCAATATTTGAAATGTTAAAGTCTTTACAAAATGATTAACGCTTGATGCAACATTATCTGTTGGTGACATTTCCTACTTGGGGTTTCACTGTAGATGCCACGCCACAGGACATTTAGGTGT
Organism: Typhlichthys subterraneus; assembly: GCA_027564835.1. Lineage (NCBI taxonomy): Eukaryota > Metazoa > Chordata > Actinopteri > Percopsiformes > Amblyopsidae > Typhlichthys > Typhlichthys subterraneus. Next base: position 10,107 of record JAODUH010050880.1, read on the forward strand.
GCACAGGTACAGGATAGTTGATTGGTTTGAATAAGGATTGAAGAAGCACACCTTTTTTTGACCGTGTTGACAGGCAGTATTAGCGTTTGGTATTCACACTGGGTGTATACAAAAGTAATGAAAGGAAAGACTGTTTAAAGGAATAGGGAGCGAAAAGGAATCTGGAATGAGGAGGAGTAAATAGGAATCGACATAAGACTTTAAATGGTGAGAACGGCAGCACGAGTCAGAACCATAAAGCTATATAATAACTAGAAGCAACAATCCCACTTTGGCCATTGACATTCAATGATGCAAGTTTTTGCCTCTCTTTCAAAATGGCACCAGGCTGCTATGACGCATTTTACGTCATATAAATCTCATCGTGCCAGCTATCAGCACCAGTAGTTCGAGCACACAATCAAAATAAATATATAAATGAATATATTCATATTCAGCCCAACTGCCTTTGATTACCAACCACTGCTACGCCTGGCCACTGTTGGAAACAAATTTTCGAGCAGTTATATATCTACAAATGTAAGGATGACAAAATAAGCATTTCATCTTAAATTGGCATTCAGGTTAGGTTATTAATTACATCAAGCAAACACATCACCAAAATTGCGTCTTTGGTATTACTGCATACCATTGTATGACACTGCTTACCGGGAGGTCATGTGGAACTCAGATTGGCCCAGGAGAGGAGTTCGCTGGCGGATTGGAGCTTGGTAATATCACACTGGTCCCCCCGTCAGGCAGACGCATCCTAATTTCGCATTGCTGCCTCTCACAGTCCGTAATTGTGATTAGTCAAATAAATAGTAGCGTTTGCGAAGGCAAGATGCAAACTTCAATGCAATAACGCACACACAAGCCAAATCCAGGACGTTTTTGGCGATTTAGAAAGGCGATTTAAGGCCTCAAATAGAGAACATACTATTTTCAGGTTGTGGTGCAAGTGGTAGCTCTGTGATTGGCCTGGTTCAAATCTGGCCTGAGGTAATTTCCCTACCCTTCCCTGAAATCTCTCTCCCGTTCGCTTCCTCGCTATACTGTCTTGTCTATAAAAGAACAAAAAGCACCGAAAAATGCAATTTAATAAATTCCCAACCCTACTAAACAGTAATGTGTTGAAATACTTCAGCATCAATTGCACATAGCATTCTGTGGTTTGGTGGTGTCCACGTAATTCACAGCACTTTTCTTATACAGGTACACTCACACTAAAATCAATTTTACTGTCTTTGTTTTAATATAAACAAAGAGAGAGTAGGTCTATACTCAAAACAACCACTAGGACATTTGTGGTTCTGGGAGAACGCAATCAAGGACTGTACCTGCAATGCTTTAATACTGCCTGGTTGTGTCCATTTAGTCTGACAACACATGATGGAGCAATTCAGTCTTGCTGAAGACCCAGAAATGTTTAAATAGTTTCATTTCAATTTCATACAAACACACGCATACATTTAATTTGTCTTAACTCTGTCAATATTATTGTTTGCGGTTCACTTAAAACATCACACATTGTTTCTAGTCTACTGCAAATGTTATTTTTGTGTGACGTCAAGAAGCCTAGGTGTTCTCTTCACATTCACTTGAATTATTATATTAAAAAAATATTGAAAAAGGTTTTTCCTGTCTGGAATTGATTTATGGTGCGAATAAATAACAGGCTCTCCCTTATTTTACTGTGTGTGTGCGCATGCTATTTATGAAGGGAGAAGTTGAGATTATTCCTGGGGTTTTCTGTCCTCCCACCACGAGGGAAAGATCAACCAGTGAGAAACACATGGCGTCCGTCTTCCTAGGCCCTCCCTCATATCGCTCCCTTTTGAGCCGCGTTTCCAAGCAAACCCAATCTCATTCCCTCCGTCCCTGTCTGTCAGTCATTCTGGCAGGCGAACGGGCGACCTCAAGCTGTGCAGTTGTGCACTGGGGGGTGGGAGAGGGAGGGGGGGCTCAGGGGTCATTGACTACACAGAAGACTGCTAGCTTAGCAGGGCCCAGTGTGTCGCTATAGTTCTCGCTACACCACATTGAGCAGTGCTCCACTCCACTAGGCCTGCTCTGTACAACACAGCCACAAGTGCACACACACACACACATCATGGGTAGTAGGGAGAATGTAGCAGGGGAGAGAAAGATGTGTACAAACACACACACACGACTTGGCTGTAAATATTAAACAGCATGTTTCAGAGTAGTGTGCGATTTCATAATATTAAAATATCCCGCTTGCAGTAAGGTATTTCATTAGCAGATGCATGCATACCATCTGAACTAGAACTAATATCTAAACACATACCTGCATATGAATGCAGAATAAATTATAATATATGATCTTTTAGAATGGAGTAGTCTGGTTTCTGTTTGTACTCGGAAAAGTATTGACCAATCACGTTTGAGCAATCTTGGACACACACACACACACGGCACGCTTTGGGTGGGGGTACAACCTTGCTTTATTGCAGAAATATAGAGGTGTGGGTGGGTAGTTGGCTCCTCCCGCTCGGTCCTCCGGGTGTGGGTTCACTTGGCTTCCTGGGACAGAAAACAAGGTTAGTGGAGGACACATATACAGCACCTATAGATGCTGTTCCTCCTCTCGCTCCATGGTCTTCTGGTAGGTAGGTAGGTAGGTAGGTAGGTAGGTGGGTAGGTGGGTGGGTAGGTGGGTGGGTGTCTTGTCTTGTCTTGTCGTGTCTTGTCGTGTCGTGTCGTGTCGTGTCGTGTCTTGTCTTGTCTTGTCTTGTCTTGTCTTGTCTTGTCTTGTCTTCACCCTGGTTCACCCTCTCTGTCCCTTTCCTTCTCTTTTTTCCCTCTCTTTATCCCCTGCTCAATTAGCTCATTGGATGCAGCTGGGGAGTCTCCACACCTGGAGCAGTTGGGAGGGGTAGTATTGTCCCTGGTATACCGCCCCTAGTGGTGTGGAGGCTGCATATCTGGTCAAGGCCCCACAGTACTGTGTGTATATATATGTATATATATATATATGTATATATATATATATGTATATGTATGTATATGTATATGTATATATATATATGTATATATATATATGTATATGTATATATATATGTATATATACATATATATATGTATATATACATATATTTGGTGCCATTGTGGACAGAAAACATTTGAGACTTTGATGAGCGAGTCATGAGACCTCGTAGCCATGGCAGAGCCAACCAGCAAACCGAGGTGGTAGAACAAAGTGCTCTTGTCAGAACCTGGAACCGGACCTTTGCTTGGAGGTAGCTCGGGGCAGTTTTCTTAACTGCCTTGTAGGCCAGCACCAGTGTCTTGAATCAGTGAAGTTCTCGGAAGAGGGAGGGTTACATGGGAGATCTTGGGTTGGTTGAATACCAGGCGGGTTGTAGCATTTTGAACATGCTGTAAGGGTCTGGTAGATCACGCCTATTGTCCGGTTAACAGAGTTGCAGTAGTCCAATTGTGAAATCACTAGAGCATGGACCAGGAGTTGTCACTTCCCTTGTGAGGAATGGCCTCATTATTCTGATTATAACTGCAGGCACGATCTGTTGCAGCAGCGTTTGATGCACATGATAGTTGTCTAGGATGACACCAAGACTCTTTACAGTAGGAGAAGAGGACACTGTGGTGTTCTCAAGGGTAATAGCCAGTCCACTTGAGGACTGTCTTTCGCCAGGAGGTGAAGTAGCTCGGTTTTGTTGAGATTGAGTTTGAGGTGATGCGTAAACCTCCAGGCACTTACGTCAGCGGGACATTCAGAGAGCAGAGTCGATATTTGTGTCAGATGGAGAATATGAGCGGGAGTTGGGTGTCATCAGCATAGCAATGATAGAAGGGGTCTCAACTAGAGACGTGCGCGATTAGTCGGTTAAACGCTGGGATCAATGCTAGTCTACACCATAAATACTAAATGTATTATTTTATTGCAATATTTATTTTTTGAAAGTAGTGGCTCAGCGGCTCAGTCTTCCCTACCTCTGCACATCTCACTCAAGGCCACAGCAAACTCAACAGGAAACACACAAAACAATCTGCGAGTGGAGTTGGCAGCGCTTGATTTTCCATGCGTTCCTGGTTCCTAGTAGCGAGGGAGCTGGGACAACTCTGAAAGTTGAAATTTGCAGCGCAGCGTCATGCATTATCCAAATGAATCTAGATTCACAACTTCTCTGCTTTTGATTTAACCTTACAGTACAACTGCATTTGTTATAGTAAAAAATCGGGCCGTCGGGTTCCTGACTGTTTGTTCACCTTTGTTTAAGTTAGGCTAAATAGCATTTTGCTAGGCTAAACTAGCTACGGTAAGCTAATTAACGCTTTTCAGGACAGCCAATGCAGCATACAGATAGTCATACAGAATCCATATATATAAGTGAAGAGTTTAATAACGCTCTTGTCCCGCTGCCTGTGAATAACGGGGCTGTATTGGCACTCTGCCACTGTTGTGCCGTAGGCTACTGTAAGGATTATTATTATAAAACATTTAAAAAATATATTTTAATTTATTTTAATTAATACATTTTTTAAATAAGCTCAAAAGTGATCTCCACCCACTAAGACATAAGACAAAACAGCAGGTAGGGAGAGACCTGCAACATGTACACACGCTGACACTGTTAAAACAGATTGTGATCAGTTTGGAGGGTTTTGGTATTTTTAGACTAATCGATTAGTCTAAATAAAAAATACAGTTTACCCAACCAATTAGTCGCTAGGAACATCCCTAGTCCCAACACAGATCCTTGTGAGACCCCCTGTATTGAGTGGACAGGGTTTGGACAGGTGTCCATCCCAGAGGACTTGATAGGAACGGTCTGTTAGATAGCAGAGTGTGCAATCCCCAGCTCAGCAAGTGTTAAAAGATGCTGGTGGTTTACCGTGTCAAATTCAGCAGACAGGTCTAGAAGGATGACGACTGAGTAGAGGGAGGATGCTCTGGCAGTGTGAAGGGCATCAGTCACCATGAGAAGAGCAGTGTCAGCGAAGTGCTCCGCTTTGAAGACAGACTGGTGGCTTCAGAAAAGGTTGTGGTCTGAGAGGTAGAGAGAAAGTTGGTTGGAGAATGCACGAGCAAGGGTTTTTAACAGGAGGAAGAGGAGGGATACTGGTCTGTAATTCTGTAGAGCGGATGCATCAAGGGCTGGTTTCTTAAGCAGCGTTCTGACTCTAGCTGTTTTGAAGGCAGCTGGGACCAAGCCTGGGGATAGAGAGGAGTTGATCAGTCAGGTGAGGAATGGTAGAATGTCATGTGAGATGGCTTGGAGAAAAGATGTGGGGATAGGGTAAAGAGGACCAATAGTAGTATTGTTGAATACTTTGAGTGTATGGACTTCTTCTGTGGAGAGGAGGGAGAAGACGTTTAGGGTGCAGGCCAGTGTTGCGGGACAGGTAATCAATGACGGGGCAAAGGAGCTGCAATTGTTCTTCACCTTATTTGAGAAGAATGATACAAGCAGATGTTGGAGGAGAGGGTGAGTAAATGAGGAAAAGACGTTGAGAAATTCCAGTGAGAGTAACTTCTCTGCAGGGATTTTGAACGCACCCAAGTGTGAGTGGCATTCCGTCTACAGGAACGGCGTAGGAAGTTCCTGAGCTAGCCTGGGGGACGGTAGTTAAGAACAATTGAGTTTGCTAGGACGAGTGACTGAGACTGTGTGGAATTCAAAGGAGAAGATGTTCAGATGAGAGAGGGAGAGCACAAGGCAAGGCCGGGAAATGCACAGACTCTAAGGAGGCATAGGCAGAGATGGTCTCTTTTCTTGACAGCTGACTGGCAGTTCCAGAGCCCCCCATCTGCACCTAGGTGTGTGGCAGAAGATCGGGGTTGGAATAGCAGGTGGGAGGGATTTCTATGTTGAGGTCATGAGCACTGTCTACGTCAGGGGTGGGCAATCCCGGTCCTGGAGTGCCGCTGCCCTGCATGTTTTATGTCTCCCTGCTCCAACACACCAAATCACAATGTTCATGTAATAAATAACAGTAAAAATAATAATAATGGCGGCATATAATTTCAACTAATAATAGCCATATTAACAATACCACAGACTGGTAGCCTGTCATGAAAATAATGCTACAATAAAAACCAAATAATGAACAATGTATAACTTTTGTGTGTGTGTATGTGCATAACTGCATGTGACTTGGTGTGTGCATTTCCTAGCTTTAATGTTTCAGATTGTCGTAGAAGCTATGGAGGTCTTTTGGGATGACCTCCTTGAGGTCTTGGAGGTGTTTGTATTTAATGTCTTTAATACATTGGCTCTCTGTGTAGAGTGGCGTGATAGCAGGCATTTCTGAGGTGGTGTGTCGTAGCTGATGCTGTGGAAATGGATGGAGTCCAGTTGCCAGAGTGCTGCATCTTAAAGTCCATCATCCCATTGATGTTGTACCTAGGAACATACAAAACGAAAATGAGATCAAGATGAGACGGCAGGTCTCAAATCTCTATTTTAAACGCTTGCTAACTTCGAGCTCAAATCAAAACAATATTTAGTATTAAAATGTGTATTAATCTATTCTTTATTATGTAAAGTATGTGTAGTGTATGGACTACTTTATGTGATTAATAAAATGTTTTTAATTTAACAGAGTTTACACCACAGCAAACAGGTAACATACAATTCAAATTATAAATGTACATAACAGAAGCAAGTAAATGTGTAACATCATGACATTTACTGGACTGGTGAGAGAGATATTGTTTGATATTTACCTGATGGCTCTGACATCATGATCAGTGGGGTCACCAGGTTTGATGCCTGGGCGGATTGACTTGCAGAGCCTCAGTTTGGTCTTGAAAGATCCATGCAGACCACCATGGTCTTCTCATTTGCATCATTTTTGTCTTGCACTTTTCAAACACGGGCCTCTTCCTGTTTTAGAAATGCTCCTCCCACTCATTTTCTCCTATGTTGCCAGCCTTGAAGGAGCAACAGGTGTTACACTGGTCCTTCTTTGGATGGTAAAGACCCAGGTTCTGCAGCTTGAATTCACCCGAGAACACCTGCCTTGATAACTGTCTTAGCATCTTCTCTTCAGCAGCATATTGGTACACTTTATGCAGCTCAACCATGGACTGAAAGATGGGCTCTAGATACTGTTTGGATGAAGATGACCTACAGTAGTGGGAGGGCACCTTGGGGAGATCCTGCAGAAAGCTCCTCATGAAGGCATGAGCCTCATCTTCATGGCGTGATGCTGCCTTCTTCTGGGGTTTCCTTGTCTTTAACCCAGTTAAGCGAAGACCATTCCCCGATTCCAAGTGTTGCCAAAAATAAACTCCTGCACACCCTCCTTCTCTTCCCATCATCTTTTAAAAAGAAAAGATTGAATGACCGTCTTGAATTTTCAGAATCCCCCTCCTCTGTACTGGGGTGACATCTACCAAACCACGTACATACATTATTTTTTCTTCCCAATTAATTTTCTCCCAAAAATCTTTAAATATATTCTCCCTGTCTGCATCCCCAATTTTACTAAAATACATAGACTTCATATCTGATCCTGTGCATCTCGGTCCTATCTCCCGGTGTTCCATATTTACATCATGATTGTTGCTCTTCCCAATGTAAGGCTGTCCCATCATTCTTCTCCTTTTCTGCACACACCTCTTCCAATTACTTTCATTCTTGTTTCTTTCGTCCTCCATCCTCAGCCAAATCATGGGAATCTTAATTAATTAAATAAAAATCAGTGTGTGCCTATTATCCACTGTGACTACTGCTGTGAAATGTAAGCTTAATTTAGCCATGCACTCATAACACTCAAAACAGAAAACAAATATTTTTGTAATATAAATTACACCTACCTGCTTCCTCTTCACATTCCTCTCTCTCTACACTCTCCAGTGCTATCTCCTCGTCCTCTCTCTCTGAGCTGGTATCAGCTGGTTCCTCCCCCGTCGCTCTGTCTGTGCTGTCAGTGTTCGTGTCTATAACCGGTCTTACTTTTTTCGCCTCCTCATACGATACATTGACGATGGCACACATTTCATCCAAAGACACAGACATTGCTACTGTAGTTTCCCTCAACAGGTTAAAATAGCATAGTGTTAAGACACCATGTTGGTAATCTAACATCTGTAGGCTACTCCACCACTGATATTATGTACGTTAGGCCTACATCTATGATAACAATCTCGCGGTTTATCAAGTGAAACGATAGCCTATTTGCATAACTTATCTGATTTCGTGTCATATAGCTTGCTATTTACTAGACTCAAAAAGTTAGCGGCTATAATTTGTTAAATTTCCCCGTTTCAATGCCGCAATGGACAGTAACTACAGTCTATTACTTTCGATGACGAAGTATGGATTGTTCGTCGATCAATTACTGGTACCGTAGTACCGTACTGTACAGTAAATCTGTTAATTTACTGTCACATTATTACCGGGAGTCTCCTCACCACAAACACAATGTTAACATCAGAGCTACATTTGATAAACAGTTAGCCTACACTGTATATTTGAACAGAGTTTGTAATTTATGGCAAAATTGGAAATATTTAATTGAGCTATTTACCTCTTGACGGAATCGCTTGTCACGTCACTTTTGCTCTGCTGTTGTGTGCGTGCCAAGGTGGAGGCGGGGTGGAGTTTGGAGGTTTTGCCGGCAGTTTGAGGATCCAATAGAGTTGCGAGGTTTAGTGACGAGCTCTTTGTAATAGTTTTCGTTGGCAAAACAATTGTAAAACATGCAGACGTAAAGTGTGGCCAACAGCATTGATTCATGTATTACTATACTATACATGAATATATATAATACTGTACTATTATAATCTCACACCCCTATGCACACACAAATCACCAAATGCTCCCCCAGTGACTCTCAGCATGGCACTTTTAAATGTCAGATCGCTTTCAAACAAGACTTTTCTTGTTAATGATTTGATTTTAGATAATAATAT